>JASCZI010120987.1:68021-85914 GCA_036250425.1 Stylosanthes scabra | reverse complement strand
TTTGTGCTCCAATGCTGATTTCTCTTGTTTTCTTGCTTCTTTAGTCAATTTTCCTGAAAATAATCAACAAACTCATCAAAGTATCACATTTATTTACTTATACATATTTTATATTTATTTCTTACTATTTTTATGAAATCATAAACAAATATATAAAGGAATTGGGTATGATTTGGTTAAAGAAATCTACAAAGATGCTAAGACATCAGATCTCGACCAGTGGGGCACTGATGTGGCTGGAGCAGAGCCAACTGCTGCCCAAGATTGGGATTCTGCTGAAGAGGAAGAGGATGACCGTTCCACCTCGTCCACCTCCACAAACTAGAAGACTGGACTCCACACCTCCACAGCACGAAGGTCGTGCAATTTTCCGAAGAAGGGAGAAAGCTTCAATTAGCGGTGGTTTAGCTTTTCAAAACTCTTAATCATTGCATATATATATTTGCTCAAGTACATTTGTGAATAGTCTTTTTATCTAACTGGTAGAACATTAGGTAGATTTAGTGTAAATACTCTTGGAATTAGGTGTGCCTTGAAAAACAAAATTATTTTTTTTTTCTATTTTCCTATAGGCATGACCCGATCGGCTAAAATATATATTATGGATGTTTGTCTTTATTTTAAAACATGTTTTCTAGCTATTTTCACCCTCTTATCTCTTTGTAACCCCCATTATCATCTTTTGAAAAATTTTCATTGAAGCTTGCATTTGCACAACTTGATTGTTTTCTATAATCATGGAAAAGAGTTAAAGAACACACAACCCCGAGAGGTTTTTGAGCCAAAAAGATGTGGTTCCTCATCTTTAAAAGAACCACCAATTTTCTTCTTGTGTGTTTACTCATTTTCTATGATTGTAATTTGTAGATTAATTGATTTTATATGTTCATCTTTGTATGTATACTATGTATCCGTATGATTGAGGCCTTTATTTCATGATAGCTCACTTACCAAATGGCCTAACCCTTAATCATCACCCTTGTGAACCAATCTTGAGCCTTTGATCCCTTTTCTTGTCTAATTAGCTCATTACAAACCAATAAGTGAAAAACCATGATTGTCCCTATGGATCTTTGATTAATTGAGGATTTAGTGGTGAGTCACTTTACAAAAGAAAAGAATAAGGGGGGTTAAAGTATAGCACATTTGAAAAAAAAAAGATAAAAAGGGGTTTTTGCGGAGTATCAGAAAATCTTAAGGCATTTGGGGAAGTTCATGCATGCATAGAAACAATTAATTAGGTGTATGTATTTGCACAAGCTAGTAATGGAAAACGGGTGACAGGAAAGGAAAGGAAGAAAAGGAAAAAAAAAAGAAAAAGGAAAGAAAAACAAAAGAGGAAAAACAGAAAAAGAAAAGAAAGAATAAAAGGAAGGTAATAAATTCATTGTCACCCAAAAGTAGCAAGAATCTTAAGCTACCAAATAAGCAAATACATACATCCTATTCCATCTACGGTAGATGCATTACATGTTCTTCGGGAATGTGAGTTTTCGGGAAACGTTGGTTGAGTGAAGAAACAAAAGAGTGCTAGGTGTCCTCATTTGAGCAAAGATCCATCTTTAAGAGCTCCCTTAGCCAAAACTTAAATCCTACCTTCACCTTGGCCACGTTACAATCCTAAGAAGCCCTCATGATGATGCATGTATACATACACTTGAGGTTGATTGGTTAAATGAAGATTAATCTGCGAAGCACATGAGGACATGCCAATGTTTAAGTGTGGGGAGGTGATGAAACCCGTTTCGATGGGTAATTTTATAGCATTAATTGACTAATTATCACCCTCTCACCACTTAAATACTAGCAAAATAGGCTTGTTTTCATTTAATTGCTCCTTAGGGCTTAAATTATGAAAACATGCATTTTTGGCCATAATTCGCTATATATTCACTTACTTACTTAATTTCCATTCCATTCGATACTTTGATGTGTTTGTTCAAGTGTTTCAGGCCTAAATAGGTTAGAATCGGAATGGAAGTGGCCAAGAAATGCAAAAGGAATAAGAATGAAATGATGCAAAAGGGAGCTATTGTCATCGTATTGGATCAAACTTGGAGTCTTTGGAAAGACGAATTCAATACCTACAACTCTCATGTTGGACACTTTGTCTGGTTCTAAGTGATTCGATAAGAAATTCGCATTCAAAAATCAGTGCGCAGAAATTTCCTAATGCTGTCAATCCTGACTTCTTGTTACTAATTTGGGCATAACTTGAGCTACAGAGGTCCAAAGGACTTGGTTCCAATGCCATTGGAAATCTAACATCCAGAGCTTCACAACAATATATAATAGTCCTACATGTATACGCATATGGACTCGATGCGTACGCATCCAAATCAGGAGTGGCGCGCACGACACGTTTCGTCACCTATGCGTACGCATCTGTTTCCGATGCGTACGCATCTGAGCGTGGACAGCAAGCAAAATGAAGGCCAAAAAGGGAATTTCAAGCCAAAGGAGGCCTATAAATAGAGGGCATGCTACCCCATTCTCCACACACCTTTTTGAGCCCCTTTTTGGGGGTTCTAAAGCCTTGGGAGTTTTTGGGGGAATTAATGTTCTCCCATATTGTCTCTTAGTTAAATCATTTTAGTTATTAGGATTTCTTTTTTCTTGTAGCCACACTAGCCAAACATTTTATTGCTTTTATTGTCTGTTTACATTACTGTTATTCTGTCAAACTTCTGTTTTAATCAATTTACTTTATCGTTATTCTGTCCATTTACTTTCTTGAAAAACCGCGATTTTTACATATTGTTATGCTGCCTGTTTATTTTCCTGCTTTTATAGTTCCCATTAGTAGTGAATAGAGTTCCATAGTGTGTCGGCTGTGGGTGAAATGTGCAAATGACCAGAGCTGCGAGTCCCCCAATGTATCAGAGGGGAAGGAATGGGTTAAGCCCGTAATGCTATCCACAGACACCCTTGCTAGAATAGTGGCAGTTCCTTACAGTACGTGGTTCACCATGGTGATAACAGACACAAGTGTAGTGGGACCTGGTGACAGCATGTTTGACCCGGTGACAGCGGGGACCTTATAGAGTTTGTCCAGTCCTAGCATAGATCATAGACTCCAATTCCAGCTTAGATAAAGCGCATGAGGTCCTGGTGATAGCAGGATAGACCTAGTGACAGAAGGCACTCTAGGGAGTCGGGGGCTGGAGCGTTGACTCCGACGCAACACCTGCACCTTTGTGAGTTGAACTCGGTATTGTGGGTTCGTTGCCTCACAGCTAGTTAGTCAGGGATGTGCAGAGGTTCCTCCTAGGAGGTGTATAATCGATCCGGGACATAGCAGCAATGATAGCGATGCACAGTATTTCAACTCACGGCCGGGATACTCTTTTATTATCATTGTTATTCAACTGTTTTAACCTGCTTTCAACTGCTTTCACACTGCGAACTGCTTTCAAGCAAACTCAACTGCAACCAACCCCGATCAAAAATAAACTTTCCCTTTCGCTTCCCGAGCAAAGCGACCCGAGTCCCATACTCGGTATTTTGGTTGCACCCTGTGACACCTCTTTTAAAACGTCTCGATGCAGCCCGCGAGGGATACCGTGCTTTTAAGCTACAACGACGAAAGCATCCCCACCCGAGCGGGCGTGTCATAAGGGTTCTAAACTTGATTCCTTGATTTAGAATATTTCTTATGATGCAAGCAAGCTTAATCTTCTTTGAACTTAATTGCTTTGGAGGCTAGCATTTGCTGACATGCTTTTATCCATCTCTTGTGGTGCTTAGTTAGATAAACTTAGTTTTGATATTACTTCATCCATAATAATGTTGTGTAGTTCCTCCCCTTTGATCTCATTGATGGGTTTGAGTAAATTCTTTGTGATTTTCCCCTTGGTCATAAGCACTAGAGCATGAAGACATGCTCAATTTTAAGTGTGGAGTGTTTGGTGAGGAGGTTTTTGACGATAATTTCATGCTTAAAACGGTATCCTCATCAACACTTTTTTCCTCATAATTGCTAGTGATTGACCAATGTTTTCCATCTCTTGCATAATTATGTCCTTAATTGATTAATTTGTTAAATTAGCTTCCAAGTATGTGAATTGTTTGAATCTTCTCCCACTTGGTGCCTTGATGTGTGTGCTAGTGAATTTCAGGCCTAAAGTGTAGAGGAAGAGCCCAAGGGAAGTTAAAAAGAACAAGAGAAGCAAGGAGAATGGACAAAAAGCCAAAAATAGCCCAATCCAGCATTGACCGCGCGCCCACACCCTCAAGATGGCGCGCCCGCGCCCCCCTTACTTAATGGGGAAGTTTCCGTTGGTGGCGCGCCCGCGCTACCCTGATGGTGCGCCCGCGCCACCCTGTTTCGTAACCTCCAAGACAAGGACATCGCGCGCCCGCGCGATGGAGGTGGCGCGCCCACGCTGCGACGACAGAACTCACTAAAATGAAGGACTTTTCCGGGCCTTGGCCCATCCATTGCTCAAGCCCAATTCGACCTATATGGGGGAGGAACAGCTGAAATACAACAAGCATTCTCTGATTTCATCAATTTTAGCCTTAGAGTAGTTTTAGGAGATTTTTGGGAGAGTTCTCAATCTCTCTCATTTTCTCTAGTTTTCTCTTCTTTGTTCTTCACCTCTAGGAACCCCATTACCAACCAAACTCTTCTTTTATTACATGTTTTGTGTTTGACTTGTGGATACTTGTTCTCTTTAATTAATGCAATTCTAGTTTCTTCTTCTATTTTGCTCTATTTTACATATTGCAATTTCTAGTTTATTTTTATGCTCTTTTATGATTCATATGCTCTTGGTTGTTGATCTACTTGTTGATTTACTCCATTGATTCTCTTGTTAGTTTATTTTCCATATTTGCTATCATGTCTTTATTTCTTGCCTACCAAGTGTTTGATATTTTGTTTGCTCTAATTATGGAGTAGTGATCTTGTGCTATGGTCATGGATTGAGGTGTGGATGATCGTAGCCACTAATCCCTAAAGAAAAGATGGGTTAATCCTTGGGTTGATACCGTTCTATAGACGCGGGCTTTCGCTAGTGAGAGTGAGTCCTTAATGAGGTGAACATGGAGGATTTATCCATGTTCCAAAGACCTAGGTCCGTTGCACTAGAGTATGAGAAGCCTGGGACTTATGGAACGGTGTTGATCTACCTACTCGACCGTTTGGTAGAGTGTGGCTCCACGGATTACGTGACAACCATCTATATTTGGGATTAGCGGTGTTTATGGGGACACATGATACCTTGATCCATAGCCTAGCACCCCTGTTTATCAGTTTCTCTCAATCTCTCTTTTTAATCTCTGTTCACACACACACAATTGCAACCCCTGATTTTCTCACAACCAAAATCGTCCCTTGCGTTAATTCGTTGGGAGAACGACCCGAGTCCCATACTCGGTATTTTTGAACCGGTTGCAAGCTCTTGTGACAACTCATCTTTTGACGAGCTCCGTCCTTGCTCGTGACATAATCTATTCGGATTCCCCTACAACGATACCAAACTTGTTTTCAAAAGATAAGGGAATTCCGGATTAACGTTGTTGCGACACCTCGGGCGGAGGCCTCATTACATGTGCTGGTCAAGATGTGTACACACCTCTACAGCTTTGACAACTTTTATTTTTTCTTTATTCTTCATGAACTTCTCCAACTTTACGTGCTTCCTTCATTCCTTTCAAACCATCAATGCCTTCTAAACCTAAAATACATCAAACAAACACATCACGTCATCAAGTGGAATAAAAGTGAATTAAATTTGACAATTAAATGATTTAAAAGCATGTTTTTCACATTTAAAGATGAATTAGGAAAAAATTCACAAAAGCCTCAAATCACAAGGATAAGTGTAAACTAAGTTGATAAAATCCATTCTTTTTAGCACAAAAATTAACGTAATAATATGGATTTATCAACTCCAACACACTTAAACCATTGCATGTCCTCTTGCAATAACATCTAAGGATAAAATGAAGGATTCAACGAGAAATTCTAATACTTAAGCATCTCAACTAAATTACTAAGCCTAATAAAATTTAAGAACTTAGTTTTAAGACTTTGACATTACTCAAGACTTGGATATATATACAACTGAGAAATATTCAATGTTTCGAAACAATTAAAATCGATTGAGTTGCTAGCTAATCATTCATGCATTGATCAACATGGGGTCTCACCCGAAATATAGTGTATCAATCAATATCTCATCTATATCGAGTTAAGCTCTCATTCATACTCATCCTTAATAATTTGCTCTCCTTAGCTTGTCATTCTCCTAGGATTTTTCAATGAAATCAAATTACATGCATATACAATCAGGAGAACTTATTCAAGGTTGTAACATGGCCAAAGTAAGGTTGTGATAAAATTTTGATAAAGAGAGCTTAAAGCCTACTTTTCTAAGAACTCAGGTATGTGTGCCTAAGCCTAAACCTAAACCAACTCAATACAATTATTTAGCCTTCCAAACCATATATATACACACACTTTTTTTTTAATATAACTACTTAACTCTATTTTTTTTTTACTAACTACTCAACTCTTATATGAATATATATATAAATGCATTTCAATCAATTCATTTTTTTTCATTTTTTTTCTTTTTTTTATTCTTTCTATTTTTTTCAAAATACTAACTTTTTATCACTTTTTTGTGTGCCCATTATACAATCCCCCCCACTTTAACTATTGCATGTCCTCATGCAACACTCATATCTCATGCTTAAGCTCACACAACATCCTAAGTTACCTAGAGAGCTAGGCTCAAGGTGATTTATTGATTTTTCTCTTAGTCTTGTAATGTGCTATATTTCAATTAAAAAAGGATATATAAGGCTCAAAGTGGCTAATTAGGGAGTAATGTAACGGGTGGGTTATATGGTTAGTGGCTTCAAAACAAAAAAGGTCTCAATCATATTAATATATGCATGCAATAACAATTAAAATCAAGGATGAGACAAGTTAGGAATACAAAACTAAGGAGAGACTTAAATCACACAAGAAAAGAATGTATAAGTGGTGTTTAAATATACCAATTTCGGCTCAAAAGCTCACGAGTTAAAATTCCATGTCAACCGAAAGCAAGAACAACAAGCAACAAAATATACAAAACAATTCAAGTTCAATTAAAACAACTAAATATTCTCAATGTATCAATTAAAACATAAGTCTTAAATATTATCAAATTCTAAAACTCATGATCATGTGAGATGTTAGGTTGGGAAGAAAGAGAGAGCATTCTGATAAACCCCATTTTGATGGGTAATCTTATACTCTAAATTACCAAAATATCAACTTCTTACCACTTAAATACTAGTAAAACAGGCACGTTTGTGAATAATCATTCCTTAGGGCTTTAATTGTCAATATCTGCTATTTTAGCCAATTTTTGCTATGTTTTCACCCGTTTTCTGTTCTGCTCGATGCCTTCATATGTTTGTTCAAGTGTTTCAGATTTGTATAGGTGAAAATCGGAACGGAAGTGACTAAAAAGGGCAAAAGGAACGAAGAAATCACGAAGAAAAGCTTGGAGGCCAATTCTGCAGCCTGTGCGTACGCATCCAAGGACCTATGCGTACACATCCACTAGACTTGGGCGGCACGTCCAAGACCAGAAATGGAGTCTGTGCGCACGCACCCAAAGCTCCTATGCGTACACACCAGAGGCTGGCAGCATCTATAAATAGAGGAAGCCACACCCAATTTTTGAGAGCCCTCATACGTCATTTCTCTCCTTAGTTTAGTTTTTGGGGTTCCTTTAGTTTAGCCATACTAGCCAAACATTTTACTGCTTTTCTGTTTCTTTTATGTACCGTTACTCTATCCGTTTGACTTCTAATTTCGTTAATATTATTGTTGTTACTCTGTCTGTTTAATTTCTCATTATGTCTCTTTACCGTTATGCTGCCTGTTTTGTTTCTACCATTATAGTTTCTGTCAGTAGTGAGTAGTGACCTTGTGTCTTGGCTATGGGTTGAAATGTGCGGATGACCTTAGCTAACGATCCCTAAGGGCAATGGATGAGAGGAACGGGGTTAATTCAGATGCCGTTAACACTACGTCCCTACAAATAACGAGAAAACCTTAACAACATGAACTTGATGGGTTATTCAAGTTCACCAAATACCTTGGTCTTACGTTAATTAAGTATACCTAGGACATTCAGATAGGGGTTAACTTTGCCACTTAACCATTAGACAGTAGTGGTTAGTTTCTTTTAGGCTTTGTTTGGTTGAAAGGAAATAAGTGGAGGGGAAGGAAGTATAAAGGAAGGAAGGGAAATGAAATAAGTTGAGTTGATTTTTATTTTTCTTTGATATGTTTGGATGAAAAGAAAATGAGAAGGAAAGAAATAATGCATAGTATTGTTGATGAGGAGGTTTTTGATGATAAATTTTATACTTAAAAGGATGCCCTCATCAATACTTCTTCATATATTTGCTAGTGAATGACCATAGTATTGTTTTCTATCTTTTGCTAGAAAATGCTCATAAATGATTATATGTTAAATTATCCTCCAATATGCATATAAATTGCTAAATCTTCTTCCCCTTGTGCAATGATATGTTTGCTAGTGTATTTTAGATTTATAGGGATTGAGAAAAGCATGAAAAATGCTAAGAAGAACATTGGAAGCAAGAATGGTTTAGAGAAAGCATGCAAAAGCGGAGATTTCATAAAGAAGAAAGAATGCGAAGCGGGGAGACGGAGCTATAGTCATCAGATTGGAGCAAAGTTTGACTCTTTCGAAATATGAACTCAATGTCTACAACTTTCATGTAGAAGACTTCTTCCGGTTCTACGCGGTTCTATGACGAATTCGCATCCGAAGATTAGTGCGCAGAATTTTCCTAATGCTGTCAATCCTGACCTTCTGTCACTAATTTGGTCATAACTTACGCTACAGAGGTCCAAATGACTTGGTTCTAACGCTATTAGAAACCTAACATCCAGAGCTTCGTAATGATGTATAATAGTTCATATGAAAATCGGCGTTGACCACGCGGAATGGCGCGGCCGTGCCACCCTTTGCTTAATGACGAAGTTTACGTCAAGGGCGCGGGCGTGCGATGGACATGGCGCGGGCGCACCATTGCGTGTTGTCCACTCAATTTGAAGGCTAAAAAGGGAATTTCAACCCAACTTGATGCCTATAAATAGAGGGATGCTACCACAACTCATTAACACCATTTTTTGAGGCCCTTTTTGGGTGCTTAAATGCCTTAGATTAGTTTTAGGGAGTTTTTGAGAGAATTTCCATTTCTCTCATTTTCTCTTAGTTTATTTCTTTTGTTCATCATCTTCTAGGATCACCATCACC
Organism: Stylosanthes scabra; assembly: GCA_036250425.1. NCBI lineage: Eukaryota > Viridiplantae > Streptophyta > Magnoliopsida > Fabales > Fabaceae > Stylosanthes > Stylosanthes scabra. The sequence continues at coordinate 76,615 of JASCZI010120987.1, read as the reverse complement.
AACCAAGCTTTTATTTTACTACTTGTTTTGTGTTTGACTTGTGGATACTTTGCTCTTTTGTTAATGAATCTCTAGTTTCTTCATCTTATTTCTCATCTTTATAGCTTAATTGTTAAGTTTATGTTCTAGCCTTATTTCTTGCTCATCAAGTTTTGTTTATTTCTTGCCCATTTTATGATCTATTGTTCTTTTATGCTTCTAGTAGTTGTAGTTGTTGACTATCTTGCTCTTCTACTCTCTTGATCATCTTGCTTGTTTAATTTCATAGTTATAATCATGCATTTACTTCATGCCCACCAAGTGTTTGATAAAATGCTTGATTTAGTTTTAGAATAGTGTTCTTGTGCTTTGGTCATGTGTTGAAGTGTGGATGATCCTAGCTACTAATCCCTAAGGAAAGGATGGGTTAATCCTTGGGTTAAAACCGTTCTGTTGACGCCAGGCTTTCGCTAGTGAGAGTGAGTCCTTAATGAAGTGAACATGGAGGTTTTATCCATGTTCCAAAGACCTAAGTTCGTTGCACTAGAGTATGAGAAGCCTGGGACTTACGGAACGGGGTTAATCTACCCACTCGATCGTTTGGTAGAGTGTGGCTTCGCGGGTTACGTGACAACCATCCCTACTTGGGATTAGTGATGTTCATGGAGACACACAATACCTCGATCTAAGACCAAGCACCATTTTATTATCAGTTATCTGTCAATCTCTCTCTTTTGCTCTCTATTCACACACACACAATTGCAACCCCCATTCCCTTGACAACCAAAGTCGGCTCATGCGTTAACTCGTTAGGAGAACGATCCGAGTCCCATACTCGGTAATTTTAATGTGGTTGCAAGCTCTTGTGACACTCTTTGTTGACAAGAACGTTCTTAGCTCGCATTCATAAACTATTTGGGTTCCCCTACAACAATTCCTTCTTGTTTTCTAAAGAAAAGGGAATTTCGAATTAATCTTGTTTGCGATGCCTAGAACGGCTCTTTCAATTGTGAGAAGACAAATTTTTCCTTACATGTTATAATTGTGTGTGAAAATGAAAAGGTAATATTGAAATATAATGAAATAATACATTTCCCTTCCATTTTCAGCCCAACATTGGAAGGAAAACTTTCATGTGAGCCCCACCCACATTTTTTCACTATTAAACTTTTACCTTTTAAGTTTTCATCCCAATCAAACAAGGTAAAAAAAACCATTTTCCATTCAATTTCATTCTCTTCTCTCCCCTTTCATTCATTTTCCTTCCAAACAAACAACCCCTTATAGTGACAGTCCATCCAAACTAGGATCAGTGTTGATCATAGGGACGCACGATATTTCAACCCATGGACGAGCACACTTTATCATATTGCTATTTTTACTTTGTCTCTCTTTGCTCTGCTCTCAAACCAACATTTGCAACCCCAAACTCTTTTCTCAACCAAACGCAAAACCACTGTTTTCATTTTCTAGGGGGAACGACCCGAGTCTAGTACTTGGTATTTTTAACTAGTTGCACCTTATGACACATCTTTAACTAAATATGATCGAGACTCTCATAGTTGGTTCGGAACTATCTGCAACGAGTTCTTTAAGGAATTCTGAACCAGCCTTGGGGGCCCGTCAAATTTTTGGCGCAATTACTAGAGAGATTAAATTGTGCGCTTGTTTTTTGTTGATTGTGAATATGTGAATGTTGTGAATATGATATTCTTTTAATTTTTCTTTGATTGATAGTATAGTTTTCTTTTTTTCTTTTCACCTATAATTGTTTATTGAATGCTGAGGTCAAACTCGAACCCTAACCTGCTGTTATTTGATCCCGAAATTGGTTTCTTAACTGTCGAATGATATGGAATTCCTCCAAAGCAATCCATACTGCTCTTTTGAGTACGCTCCGTACCCCGGGTACGTTATTGTGTAAAGCCCAGCTTTACTGTTGACGATAGAATAGTGGTGAGGATCTCGTTACCAATTTAAAAATAGCAAGCGACTGCATCGACAGTGAAAAACGGATGATCATTCAAAAGTCATGGGAGAGTTACCCCTCAATCATAACATTTGCACAAGCGGGACAACACCCACGTCCTTGCCTCATTTACCCATTCATTCACACGTCAACAAATTTGGGACTTTGTTGTTACTTAATCTTTTGTGCGAAAAGCTCCAAACTTCCTTAAATGCTAAGATCTAAATTTAGTCTTTATCAAAATACTATTTATTATTTTTAATCAAATATACTTTATATAAAAATACGATTTTAATACTGTACTTTAATACTTTAGGAAATTAAATTCTTTTCTTAGTAAAAGATTTTTCTTTCAATTTTTTAGAATTAAATCTGATATTAAATTAGATAACTTAATTAGATTTTATTAACTATATTATTCAATATAGCTTTGGGAATTGGGTGGTGCTTACCAAATTAGTAAGCATGTGATGATCACTACATGTGTCAAATTATAAATCATAGTTGTAAGAACCGGACCGAACTGGACGGTCGGACCGGTCCAACCGGGAACCGGACCCCCACCGGTTCGAGCAAGGCAAGGGATCGGAAATGCATTCAGACCGGTGAGAACCGGATTAAACCGGCCGGTTCAGTACAAAACCGGCGACTCGGCCGGTATTTGAAAACCGGACCGATTGAAATTTAAAAAAAAAAAAAAACTCTAAAACAGCGTACATACCCTAAAACTAAGAAACCCTAATCAATCTACTCTTCTCATCTCAAACAGCACTGTGTGTGAGCTTTCTCTCACAACACACAAGTCTCGACCCATAACCTCACTCAATCACCGTTCGGCCGTTCCTCCGCCGCGACTGGCTCCTTTTCCTCTGCGTTTTGTGAGACCGTTCCGTGGTGTTGCTGTCGCAGAATTTTGATTTCGCCGGCGCCGCGTGTTTCATTTGTCTTCACGGTCACCCTGATTCCACCGTCGTCGAGCTTTTGCGTGTGCATCCGCCAGAGCCGTGCTTGCTTTCTCTTCCGCGAGTCGTCGTCGAGCTTCCGCCTTTGCTTCCGCCGATACATCCGACCGTGCTTCCTTTCTTTTCCCTGTCGCGTTGCTTCCACCGTCGCCCATTCCTCCTGTGCTTCCGTCGTCGCCCTGCTTCCGCCTCTTCCCTGTGAGTGGTGTTTTTTCCTGTTACTCGTATTTTTCTTCCATCGTTGCCCTGCTTTTCGTTTTGCAGTATTATCCATGTAATGCTTTTGTTAGTTATTTGAGTTAGTTGAATTTTGTTTGCTGTTATGAATGTTCAGGTGGTGTTATGAATGTTCTTATATTGAATTTTATTTGTTGTTATGAATTATTTCTGTGACTCGGATTTGTGTTTTTCCTCTGCCTATTGTTGGGTAATGTTAGTCATGTTTGATTAAATTTCATTTTCACAGTGTCTTTAGATGGCTTCATCACAAACACCACTGTCTCATGAACAAGGATCAACTACTGATGCATCAATTTCTACCCAGAAGATTATTAATCATATAAATGTTTTATTGTGGAAACTGTTTTATAACTTCTGCAGTGATCACAATTTTTGAACCTTATAAAAAATTTTCCCAAAACATTACTGATAGTTTGCTTCATTTTCTTATTGGTAATTGAAAGTCTTCTAGATTGCTTTGTTGCTTTTGGAGTAGATGCAATATTCAATTTATTTGGCTAATTGTTATTGCAACAAGTGTTTTTTGTGTGGTAACAATGAGTTATTTGGTGCTCTAACCCACTAGAAAAGGTCTCACCATGGCTCTTCTGTATTGTCCTAAGTGAGACTTCTTTTATATTATTTGATTTGATTGTTGCCTTGAGTGACATGTTTCATTCATCTTATTCCTGAATGAATATGTAAAAATGGGCACTTTTTATAGGTTATTTTACCTTGGTTATGAGAAGACTATATCAATGGGCTCTCTAAGATCAGGCACAAGAGCAGAAAAGAGGCACAAATCTTCATGGAAAAGAGTCATGTATTTCAAGTTTTTCATAATTTATTTTTGTAAGTATTTGAGACCGGTTCTGCGGTTCAACCTGTGACTCCACGGTTGAACCCTTGACTCCGTGACTCCATAGGCTGACCGATTCAATGACCGATTCGATTCTTACAATTATGTTATAAATGATATTATCTAAGATGGTTTAATGTATTATAATGTACAATAGTATTATTTTACTTGTAGAGCTTTCTTTGGGCTTCAATTAATAAAAAAGAAGGTAGTAGACCAAAATTATGGCTAAAGAAAAATAATTCATCTAGCAAGAAAAAAAACCAAAACAAAAAAGTGTAAAGACATTATTCAAGAACATAAATAATTTATGAAAATGAAAACCCTAGCATATTCAGTCTTCACCTCCAATCCCTCTCTTCAATCTCACTCACCCTCTGCCTCTCACACTAATCCTCATGCTTGATTTTTTTAATTTTGGCAAACTCAAGGGATTTCTCCCTCAGTCTCTCTCTGTCTCTTACACTCGCTCTAATTATCAATAAGTCTCATGCCCATTGCATCTCACCATTTCTGTTGTGTGCCGCCGTAAATGAGACATTCCATTCAAAACCATTTTCGTCATGCCGTCCTGTTCGTCTTTTTCCATTTCGTCACGCCGGTCAGCCTCTGTCTCGGCTCTTCCATGACGCCATATACAATGGGCCATATGCCGCTCACCGTTACAAACGTGATGTCTAGATGGCAATTTTCGATGGCTATGGCACTCATCTGAAGCGGGCTCAGAGCTGACGGGTCGTATCATCCATGAACGTGGGGTCGGTAGCTTGGAATGTCCGAATTGTCGACGATACCCCGGTTGCCTCAATTCCTTCATTACAAAAGAAAAATTGAATCTTTTTTCAAATATTTTCACTAAAAAACCCTAATTTTTCTATCCTTGTAAAAAAAATTGCAGTTGGGATTTAAATCCAAGAAAATGTCTTATTACTTTGCCAGCGGTTCCTTAGTGCTATAAATGTATACATAATTGGACATGAAATTGAAAGTGGGGTTGAAGAGAGAAGACCAAGGAGCTTTTTTTCTGCCCTTTCACCACTTTTATTTTACAACTAAAAAAGCACAAAGAGAAACTAGTAGTTCTTTCTTCTTTTCCCATATCGTAGAAATGGAAGCTATTATTAGTAATTTAGTATTATTAGTCACAAACAAGTCTTTGGCTTTCTTCTTGTATGATGCAAAGTTTATAACTTTTCTCAATTTATTTTTAGTGTTTTAAATGTTTGAATAGAAAATCCCCCACTATATAAAAAAGGAGTAGTAGTAGGTTAGTTGTTTGACAAGTGTCACTATATAAAAAGAAAGTAGCAGTAGATTAATTATTTGACAAGTGTCTAACTTTCCCCACTATATAAAAAAAAAGTAGTAATAAGTTAGTTACTTTATTTACAAACGTCACTATATAAAAAGTAGTAGTAGGTTACTTATTTGAAAAGTGTCTAAATTTAATGGTTGACAAATGTCCAATTTAATGAATAGTCATAAATAACCATAAAAAGTAATATGAAAATTTAAAAAGAATAGTTAAAAATATCATTATACTTTATCTACTCTTATTTTATATCCCTACTATATAAAAAGAGACTAGTAGTAGTAGGTTAGTTACTTGACAAAGTGTCTAACTTTAATAGTTTACCGGTGTCCAATTTAATAACTTCACATTAATATCCATGAAAATTAATATAAAAATCTAAAAGAAAATAATTAAAAAGATCATTACATTTTTTTATTTTTATTTAATATTAATATTATGAGTAAAGCAAAACATATATATCATTGTACTACTGGATTTTGTAACTTAATATGATAAAATAATTTTGCTACAACAATAACGTGAAATAAGAATACTAAATAATTAGTTAAATACTAAATAATTTGTTACCTGCACAACGCGTGGGTTTTATCATACTTATTTGAAAACAAAGGTATATAAAATAGCGTTGATAACATAAATATAAAATAATTTGACATCTAATTAAATTATAAAATTTTATCTTTATATGATTATAATTTATTTGTATTGTTAATTAAAATATAATTAAATCATAAAATTTGGATTTTTTTAATTTTTTTAAATTAAGTATGTATAAAAAATAAATTTTTAAACATAACATATATACAACTGTGGTTAACAATTAAATTGCTAAATAATAATAATAATAATAATAATAATAATAATAATAATAATAATAACACTACATTATATTGAAGAAAAATATAATATTTTTACAATTTTTTTTGTTTTTTTCTTGCTAGTGAAGTTTTTTTTTTTTTTTTGATATAGATGAACTATTTCAATCCATCCAATGCATATTGATTGAAACCCAAAGCGAAGAGACCTACAAGTGGATTAATATTATTATGCATAAGGATATATTGGACCACCTTAGATATCGCCATTCATAATTTATCATGTGTAGTCATAATGACATGCTTACTAAGGCAGTAAGCATCGTAGAATTTTCTTTGAGAATTTACTAAATTAAGCTATAGTTTATATTAAAGTTCTTTATAACCGAAAATACTACCTAATTAATATAGAATAATTCTCAATATCTTTCTTTATTGTAACAAGACATTCTTTTTAACTTATAAATTTCCAGAATCGAAATATTTATTTTAAATTACATTCTTACACTCAAGCTCAAAAATATCCATAATACTTTTTATATATTAAATTAATTTTATAAAAGCCAACTTTGACTAACTCCAACTTTATTATACTTATATTATATTTATGATATTAATATAAAAATAGTTTTGAAGATAAATAACTCGAAATTACTCTTTTGTCCTTGTTATCATTTCTTTAAAACCCAAAATGCACTAGTTTATGAAAATACCCATAAGTAATTCATTTCAAATCATTTTCGACTCGAACCGGTTTCATTTTACTCCTAACACATATATCTGTCTACTGTAAAATCAGTTTTGAAAAAGGTAAAATTTAAATGACAATTTTTTCCTTTCTAGTGCACATATATTTCCAAAAAGACTAGTTTTAAAATAGTTTATTAAAATAATTTCTTCTATGAATATCTTTAAGTATAAAAATAGTTTTAGACTCATTATATACCTATAATACCACTGTAAAAAAAGTTTTGAAAATATAATTTATTAAATTACTATTTTGTCTATTTTACTTATAAATTAATAAAACACTTTTGAATCACTTTAAAACTTATTTCTTTTCAACTACAATGATAAAACCACTTCAAGCGTATTTATTTAATCTTTTAAAATTTGAAGTTCTTATAAAATATATTTATTATTCTACCCCTTCGTTGGAAAGAGTTTTTCTTATACTTAATGATCCGGCCTGTCATAAGCTCGGCCCAAAAGAGTTCATCAGAAGAACTCTTACCAAATCAACGATCCGTCCAACAACTCATAACCCCAATAAACTGATCTTTTATACAACGAATCTATCTTAACGGGCCCAAAACCCAAACCGATCTCTTCTAACACCGTTAAACTAAAACCGAACAGCTACGCTAAACCCTAATCTACTCAGTTGACCAATGCGCACGTGCTCATCTAAGTGGATGAGCTCAATAAATAAACTGACTAAGACTTCTCAGCTAAGTCTTCAAATCCCGAAGAGTTCGGGATCCGATGACTAAGCCTTCTAACGGCATCCAAACCTAACTGCTCACTCAAGTCATCTTATTTAACTATCCTAGTTTGACCTATGAAGGTATGCTCTCTTCTCCATCTCTTCACTTAATCACTAAGTGTTCTCCCTATCTGACTTGAGCATCGGAGTGGCCTTGCAGGTCCACCCCCCCGCCGTTCCTTGGAGATCAGAGCTACACTGAAGATTCTAGTGGAAGCTGAAGTATTCATCCTTTGTCCGAGCACGCTGATCTTGGAAGAACTCATCTGTGAAGTCCTCGGACGGCCGAACTCTTCCACTTCCGCACCAGAACAATTGGCGCCCACCGTGGGGCCGATTTTTTTTTGGCTAACCCACTTCACCTTTTCTTTTTTCTTTCTTGTCTTCCTCTTTTTTGCAGGAACCGATCATGTCAAACGGGAACACCCCAACTCCTCAAGAGATGGCCGAACTCTTCAATGCTATGAAAGAAGAGCTTCAGCAGCTCAAAAAGGAGCGGGCTAAGTGGAATAAGAGAGAGGAAGGCAAACATAACAAAGAGACTGAGCATGACGATGAGGACATCATAACCAGTGGTGCCCTCAAAACCAGGTGAACTAAGGCCTTGTCAAAGGAGATCATGGACTATGAGATGCCTATGAACTTCACTCTGCCGACCACTCTAAAGCCTTATAAGGGCATCGGAGACCCCATCATTCACGTCACGAAATTTGAAAGCATGATGATCCTTAATGGTGCCTCCGACGTCATCTCTGCCGATCATTCCCTACCTTCCTTGATGGCACAGCTCTCTTATGGTTCTCCTCTCTACCTGAGGGATCAATCACATCATTCCAAGAACTATCGGATCAATTTGTCAATCACTTTGCTGCTTCGGCAGTTTACAAGTACGATTCCGATTACCTAAGTACCATCAAACAAGGTCCACACGAAAGTCTCCGAGAATACATGGAGATGTTCCAAGAAGCCGCCACTGAAATTCCGAATCTC
>JASCZI010120987.1:55330-65546 GCA_036250425.1 Stylosanthes scabra | reverse complement strand
TACTTCGTGAGTAAACTGCTTCAAGGGGCTGAACTTCGCTATCCTAAAATGGAGAAACTAGCCCTAGCCCTAGTCATAACAGCTCGGAGGTTAAGACATTACTTCCGAAGCCACTCAATCATTGTCAAGACAAATCAACCAATGAGGAATATCCTCACTAAACCCGATTTGGCGGGTCGGCTAATCAAATGGTCCATTGAACTTTCTGAATTTGATATCTCTTATCAATCTCGAGGTTCAATCAAGTCCCAACAGCTCGCCGACTTCATTGCCGAACTGACAACCCACGAGCCGACCTCTTCAAACAACAAATGGACTCTGTATGTCGATGGCGCGTCCAACCCCCATGGTTGTGGAGTAGGAATAGTGTTGACAGACGAGAACAATCTCATCACTGAACAATCCTTGCACTTTGAGCTCAACACAAGCAATAACCAAGCAGAATACGAAGCCCTTCTAGCTGGACTCAAATTAGCTAAAGAGCTCAACATCAGCAACCTAGTCATCAACTATGACTCCCTCCTAGTAGTTCAACAGGTAAACGGGGTCTTTCAGGTAAAAGACCCCTCCTCAACTTATACCTTAAGTCTGTGCAAGCATTAATGACTTCCTTTGCTAAAATTGAACTTAGTCATATTCCTAGAGAGAACAATGTTAGAGCCGATGTTTTGTCTAAATTAGCTGCTACTCGGCTTGGTGGATGTTCAACGTTGTCACAACTTGAACTCCACCAACCAAGTGTTTCACCATCTGCCATTATGAATGTTTCACAGGATACAGATTGGAGATCACCCTTTATTCAATACCTTCTCACCGAATCAATCCCAAAATGCATAAAGGACACAAAGAAAATCCGAAGACAAGCAACCCAATACATACTGCTCGGAACCGACCTCTACAAGAGAGGGTTCTGCCGACCTCTTCTCAGATGCCTTAACTCCTCTGAAGCAGAGCTTGCCATCGATGAGGTCCATGAAGGTGTTTGTGGAACTCATATAGGAGGTCGGAGCCTAGCCAACAAGCTCCTCAGAGCTGGATACTACTGGCCTACCCTTAAAGCTGATTGTATGCACAAGGTGAAGACTTGTGACAACTGCCAACGACATGCACCAACCATACATCGTCCGGCCGAGCTCTTGCAGAGCTCGGAGGTAAGCCGGCCCTTTTGTAAGTGGGGGCTGGATATACTCGGTCCTTTTCCTATTGCACCTGGTCAGGTTAAATTCCTTATAGTTGCCATAGACTATTTTACTAAGTGGATAGAAGCCTTATCCTTAGCTCGAATTACATCTGAAAAGACTACTTCTTTTGTTTAGAAAAATATAATCTGTAGATTCGGTATTCCTTATGAAGTAGTAACTGATAATGGTATACAATTCATAGATGATAAGTTTACTTCCTTATTGTCTACTTTCATATTAAGCACCATCTATCTTCAGTTGAACACCCTCAAACTAATGGTTTGGCTGAGGCTGCAAACAAGGTTGTTTTGCAGGCACTTAGGAAGAGACTCGATAACGCGAAAGGTCGTTGGGCCGAGCTCATTCTAGAGGTCATTTGGGGATACAACACAACTCCTCACTCTTCAACTAAAGAAACTTATTTCCGACTTGTGCATGGCAGAGATGCAATGATACCAGTGGAGATCTCCTTATCATCCCTCAGAACTCAAATACAGAACATAGACATCAATGATTCAAGCCAACAAGCAGAACTAGACACCATGGATGAAGACCTCAACATGGCAACAATTTGGTAGCAAGCAATTCAATGACAAACAGCTCGGAAATACAATCAAGGAGTCAAGCCGAGGTCATTTAAGAAAGGAAACTTAGTTCTCCGCAAGACTGAAGAAGCAAGAAAACCTCCAGGCCAAGGCAAGCTTGCCCCAACTTGGGAGGGACCTTTCAGAATCACAGAAGTACTCGGCAAAGGAGCTTATAAGTTAGAAACTATGCCAATCACTTTCATAATCAATTACAAGAGCTCGGTCATAATCGAGCACTAGGCCTAATAACATCAAAGCATCACTTTGAAACCGAACATGTAAATATCCGATCATCAACCCTCTTATACATTTATTTTGCTAGATTTGTAAACAATAACAATGTCAACTACCAAAACTTACTATCCAATGTCATCTCAATAACTTTCACTTTCACAAATTTTATGTCAATAATCAATACCCCATCACTTATTTTACATATAAGTTAAATGCCATTACCTATATCCGATCTGCACTTATCTCGCGTATAAGTTGCAAGTTATCAAACAATTCTAAATTCTAAAATCTACGCTTATCTTAAGTATAAGCCGCACACTATTCTTATGACCAACACTCATTCATAACCAATTACCTAACTTTATATATGAGTTAATCATACTCTACACACCCATTAAAGACTATGTCTTTTCTTCTCAAATCGGTTACACTATTCTAAGTGTCAATCCGAAACAACAAACAATTAGAAGTTAAGTTAATAACATAGCAATTATCCAAAAATTAACTTTGCTAAAATAGTAAAGTAAAATAGTCAAAATAAACTTATCACCACGATAAGTTAATTGTTCAAACAAGTCAAACGAGTTCTATACAACAAGATATAACTTAACACAAACTAAGTTGTAAACCTTAGACAGCACCACCCTCTGGATCGTGGTCACCTCCACCCTCCACATCCACTTCATCATCATCCACCAAGGCACCGTTGTGCACTACCTTGATGGGGTCCAAGCTATCAAATTTGAGATCCGGGTAAAAGAACTCGGCCTGTTTCCGAGCCCTTTCAAATCCGATCTCCAACATGGCATAGCCATGGTTTTCCTTACTTGTCTCCGCCTCCTTCTTCTCAACACAGAGTTCAACAACTCTGGCCTCCAACTCAGTCTTCTCCTTATCCAGTTTTTGGAGCTTCCCCTTCAGCTGCTCCACATTAGACTTCAAACCCTCAACCTCTTTATCCCTCAAAGCCAGCTGCTCGCTAACCACTTACAGCTTCCTCTCAATTTCCAAACTCTTCTGGATTTCTTTACTCTCCTCCTTCTTCCTCTCAGCCTCCCCTCGGGCCTTCAGCTCTTCATACCTGCCAAGACAGAGGAGGCGAGCAGCACAAACCTATACAACATAATAAACAATCAATCTTACTTCATCTCTTCATATAAATCAACTTAATCATATACTAACAACTTACAACGACTTACTTGCATAAACTGAGCTCGTGTAAGATCATCCACGGAGCCAATCAAATCCAAATCGGTTTTGGACTGAAAATGCTCCTTAGCCACCACAGAGATAGGGAAGTGTTCGGACCAGACAGAGGTCAAGTCCTCTTCCCCACCATACCCGTGCAACCTTCTCTGTCTCTCAGTAATCAGTTTCACCTCTTCCAAACTGATCTATTTACCACAACAGTGGCTAGAGGTTAGATCAATCACGTTATCTTTACCTAAACCGCCTGCCTCTGCCCTTCTCCTCTTCATAATCGGAATTCTCCTACTCTCAGTAGGCTTATTCACAACTCCCCCATCTTCGATCTTCACAACATTAGAAGCCGAATGACCTCTTTCAACTCTGCTCTTGAAGAAGTTCTTCAAACCTCCAGTCGTCGTCTCTGCAAACAATAAAACAGATCAACTACATACAAAACAACACAGTATCAACAGTTATTTATAAACTACAAATTTTACCTAAATATCTCTCCACATACTCCCTCTCTTTATCCCACTTAAAGAGCATATTTAGGGACAACACCTCGGTCTTCTCCACAAACTCCTCCATAAACTTCACCATCCTAGCACTTTCCCTACTAATTTTATCCATACCCAATATCTGCACTGGTTCCGAATACCAGTACATAGGAAACCTTTCTAAACCGAATTCATCCAAATAAAATGGAAACTGCTCTTCCACACAGCCGACCTTGATGAACATCTGTTTAAAATCCTTATAGGACTGTCCATACAATCCAAAAATAGCCTTCCCTTGAACGTTATTCAATGTCACTACCCCCCCCCCTTCCGTACACCCTTCGCCTGAAAAAATGAGAAAAAGACCTCCAACAACGGTCGTGTACCTAAGTACTCCATGAGTATCTCAAACCCTCTTATGGAAGCCCAACCGTTCGGATGAATCTATGTTGGGGCACATTTCAATTGATTTAAAACCCCACATTCAAACTCGGTGAACAGCAACTTCACCCCTATATCTAAAAAAACCGTCGTATACATATAGAAAAACTCCCATTCCTCCCCTCTGTGATATATTCTATCCTCAACATCACAAGGCAGAAATCTCAAACTAACATCACTACCTTCATGAACCCATAATGAGGGGTCACCTATTCATTCTACACTCTCCATATCCAAGAACAGGGATGATAAGTCCCTAACTTCTCCCTTCACCCACGAATAATCATCGCCCAACATGACTATTGGCTTTCCATTCTCATCGGTCTGCCTATTCAATGCCATTACTAATACACTATCACACTACTAGAAACAGAAATGAAGAACAACAACAAGAAGCAAATGACACAGAAGCAGACGAAGAAGATGAACTGAAAATAACAAAATGAAATAACTTACCTTTTTGACTCATGTTGCTCTGATAAGTTATGTTGCAACGAGTAACTCTCCTTTTCTCTCTCTAAGTGTAAGAAGAGAAACTTACACCACACAATAATACCACATCACACATAGACGGTTCACAACTACATCTACCCCTAACCGTCAGATCTAATTCACCACTCATCCCACTACTTCCATCAAACTGCTACAATCCGTTCATTGAGGGACGTGCAAAAAGTAACTGCCATCATTACTTGCACGTCCCATCATTCTCTCCATATTACCAACGTCTCTTCTCTCACTCACCATTAAGTTCTATCTAACTTTATATTTATTTTGGGGTTACAACATTCTCATTATTCATTATCTCATTAAACCCTATTTGTGACCAATCAAGCTCTCCATCCACGAAATTACAGTTTGACCTTGGGGGCTGATATACACTATAACCGATCTTATGACACGTTTTTCTAAAAAGCTCAACCTGCCAATTCCGATCAGGTCAAGCTTGGGGGCTGTGATCCAGCCTGTCATAAGCTCGGCCCAAAAGAGTTCATCAGAAGAACTCTTACCAAATCAACGATCCGTCCAACAACTCATAAACCCAATAAACCGATCTCTTATACAACGAATCTATCTTAACAGGCCCAAAACCCGAACCAATCTCTCCTAACGCCGTTAAGCTAAAACCGAACAGCTACGCTAAACCCTAATCTACTCAATTGACCAATGCGCACGTGCTCATCTAAGTGGATGAGCTCAATAAACAAACTGACTAAGACTTCTCAGCTAAGTCTTCAAATCCCGAAGAGTTCGGGATCCGATGACTAAGCCTTCTAACGGCATCCAAACCTAACTGCTCACTCAAGTCATCTTATTTAACTATCCTAGTTTGACCTAGGAAGGTATGTTCTCTTCTCCATCTCTTCACTTAATCACTAAGTGTTCTCCCTATCTGACTTGAGCATCGGAGTGGCCTTGCAGGTCCACCCCCCCGCCGTTCCTTGGAGATCAGAGCTACACTGAAGATTCTAGTGGAAGCTGAAGTGTTCATCCTTTGTCCGAGCACGCTGATCTTGGAAGAACTCATCTGTGAAGTCCTCGGACGGCCGAACTCTTCCACTTCCGCACCAGAACACTTAATATCTTTATTTTCGGAAAAACCATACCTTAAACATCTTTATGTAAACATATTTTCATTAGTCTTTGCACAAATTTTATTTAAACCTGGGCCATACCATTCATGTTATACTAGAGTTGATCATCAAAATTTATCGTTTCATCATAAGGCCATTTCGGCCATAAGGCATAAAATGCCATTATCAAACAAATTTCACTCAATATATTTCAATAATCAAACATATCAATCATCATCATAAAATATTTCAAGCACAAGATCATATCATATCACTTTTCAAACATCAAATCATCCTGCAAGCTTCAAGTTTTAATTTTTATCGAGCCCTTTATCATATTAATATTTATTTATCAATAAGGTGACAAATAAGACTAACTAAGAACCCTAACCCCCTTACCTTCTTAAAGATCACTTGAAATCACCAAAAATTACTAAAAAAAATGCTCCTTGATGCCTCCGTTGAGCTAGGATTTCCTAAACTTGGTTCGTAAACAAATATTATAAAATAAAATAAGATGAGTGTAGATTTTTAAGAATTATGAGTAAGATAGGTCTTGCACTTACTTTCACCGAAAAATCAAAGAAAATGAAGGTAGAAGAAAGTGATAGTGCTATGGTCAAGATGAGAGGAGAAGTGATATTTTTTTATCAAAAAGTTTTCTCCTGCTTAAATGATAATTTTTTTTATTGAAATTTTTTCATTTATTCTGACAACTATAACTATAACTCTAAGGTAAAGAGATAAATTTACAGAAATTCCTTTCAAACCATTAATATTGCACCACATATTGTTAAGGTGCTATAGCTTTTTATTAAAGAAAATCAGAGCTACAATAGGGGATAGAAACCGCTGACTTTAATTGAGCCACTCAAACCATGTTATTGTAGAAGAGTTTTCTAACTGAATGTGTATGGATAGATTAAAAAAAAAATTAGGGTAAAATTCTATTTTTAGAAAAATTATTTTAAAAACTTAAAATAATATAATATTATAATATATTATATTTAGGAAAAAGTACTATTGTTGCCATAATGGTTTAGTGCAAAAATCAAAATTACCACTATCGTTATTTTTGTCTCAAAATTGCCACATAAGTTTCAATTACACGTTAAAAATGCCAAAATTCAATTATGTGGACAAAAATACCCTTTCCTTTTTTTTAATCATAGATTATTATTATTATTATTATTTATTAAAAAAAAGAAATAGATTGAAGAGAGAGAGACAGAAAAGAGGGGAATGGTGAAAGAGAATAAGAGGGGAGGAAGGAGGGGACGATGCCGACAAAGTTGGTGGCCGCCGATGCCATCATTGAGAAAGAGAGGCGAGGTGAGAGGAGGAGGGCTCCGTCACTATCTTGCGTAGCCGAGCTTCTTTGCCGCCGCCGAAGTTTCCTCTGTCGCCGTCGTGCCTTGTCGCCATTGCTGAGATAAGAAGAGGGAGAGAGAGAGAGAGAAACACGACACACGAAGAAGAAGGAAAGCTCCACGCCGTCGCTGTCCACTATAGGTTGCTGTCGCTGGAGTCGCCGTCGCAAAGAGCCGCAAGGAAAGTCTATGATCTTCACCCAAACAGTGTTATTGTTTCATGGCTTCCTCTATTTGGACTCGAATGTCATAGTTTTGAAGCCAATATCTTTCCTCAACAATTCTTTGGGTATGGAGGATAGAGGAAAATTCCCATCACTCAGAAGTTTCATCAAGCAATTTTGTGTGTATAAAGATCTTTGCTTTGAGCTTCACTCATTAGTGGGTTGGTGCTGTTCTTCCTTAAAAGCCATTCATAACTGAAAATAAATAATCTCCAACTTTATCTTTATTCTCTCTGTATATATATATTAAAGCTCAAATTTTTTGTTGTTCTTCTCTGAGATCTAAAGACGAAAAAAAGAAAAGCAGCAACAAGCTTTGTCTTGGTTTCTTTCTTCTTTTATTTTTGTGATTTCTTTGGATTCATTCATTCATCAATTAGAGATGATGAGGATGATGAATGGTGAAAGTAACAGCAACAAGACAAATGGATTAATGGTGAGCAATGTGGTGGTGGTGGGAGCCTGGTTCTAAGGAGGGGGAGATGAGGTCAGGTGGAATACTTGTTCAGATGAGAACTGCTTACTCAAGTCGAAACTCAGTTCCTCCACTGACAATTAGAGTTAGGGTCAAGTAGAATTCAATTTATCCGGAAGTCAACACTAATTCTCAAGCTACGTTTGGGTATGGAGGATAATTTTGGTTTGGGAATTTGGGGGTTTAGGGATTTTGATTGTTCGCGACATTTGGGGTTTTTAGATTTTAGGATTCTTCAATATAAGTACAGTATAAAATAATTATAATTATTTGTTAACTAACAATAACAAATAATATTTGAGGGGTAAAATGGTCAATATATTTTTTCAATAAAAAATTTAAACATTTATGGCAATTTTAAGAAAAAAAATGTTTGTTGCTAAATTGATTTTTACACAAAATTTTTACAATAATTCTACGTGAACAAGTGGTTTTAGCCAACCAAGTGCAACCAAGTGATTTATTCTATGTAGGGCTGCACATGGATCAGATCAGATCCGCAGACCCACGGTAAAATCCACAAAGCCGATCCGATCCGAAGATTTGGGGGATCGGATAGCGGATTTGAGGGTAATATCCACGTATCCGATCCGCAGATCCGCACATAATATATAAAAATAATTAAAAAATATATATATGTAAGTAAGAAACCCTAACTTCTAATGCGCCGCATATCCCTCATACCACACACTCAAACATCTCACTTCTCACACTCAAATCAAATGAAACATCAAACCCTACACTCTCTCACTCTCACCTTCGAGCTTCCCCGCCCTCGTCACTCTCACTCTCTCACTCCCACCCTCGCCGCCGGTCACCATACTCACACCCACCCTCGTCGCCGGTCACTACACTCCCTACACACCGTCACTCTCATTCTCTCACTCTCACCCAGTCACCTTCGAGCTTCGCCGACACGGTTCACACCGCTGGCTCGTCACCGCCTTCGAGGATCATCGTCCGTCTATCCTCTTCGACTGCCATCGTCCCTGCCTCGTCATTGCTCAAACACCAAACAGGATCGTCCCTGACTCGGTCGTGCTCGTTCTGCTCGTTCAGCCCTTTCGACTCGCCGTTCCGCTCGACACTGCCGCCTATCTCCGCCTTGTCTTCGCCGCCTCACCACCGCCTTCCTATAAGCCGTTCTACTCGACTCTGCTCGTCACTTCTTCACGCTGTGTCTTTGTTTTCTAATTTAAACAATTGTGAATTCTGATTTTTGTAACCCTAATCATTTACTTGTTCCCCCTTTTGTGGTTTGCTTAATTACTTGATCAGATTTGGAAAATTGGTAAGGCTGTGATTGATCAGCTTAACATTGGTAAGGCTGTTCTTCTTTTCTTTTGCAATTTTTGACACTTTGGCATATTTGATTTCCTTTTGCATTTTAAAATTGTTTCAAATTTGATGCTTGCAACGGCTGTTCCTTCGATCTTCTAAGAGGGTGTCTGTTGTGGTTCATGCTTTCAGTCTCTGGCTCTCTAAGGAAAGGCTCAATACCTTCTCAAGCTTGGCATTGTTGATTTTGAATTTTAATTTTAATTTGTTGAATTTAGGTTTGTATTCTCAAAGAAGATTATATGTAATATGATGTAGTTTATCAATTCTTGTGTTGCCAGTTGATCTGAGGTGGGGAGTATTCCTACTCCACAGGGGCAAGGCGTTGCTGGATCACTGATGTTTTTTTATTGATTTTTTATAGGAATGAATTGTTAGAAGGATTCAATTGTTTGGGAAGAGAATTGTTGAATCAGTGGCTGAAGCTTTATTTATTGTTCAATGTTGTCATATTCAAATTTAATGAATTTATGTTTGTTGTTGCTGGTTGGATTTATTAATGTTAGATTAGAAAATGAACATCTTAGTATTGTATTGTATTTGTTTTTATCTGAAGTATTGCATTGTATTAAATTTTCTATTTTGAAGTTTGATGGATACTGACTCATGAGAGAGCAAGATGCAAATTGGGCTAAGTGGCCTTTGTATTTTTCCACCAAAACAATGTTTTTTTTTTTGAAAAAAAAAAGGTTGGCATCCAGTTGCAGATATATTCGCAATCCAATCCACAATTCGCGGATATATCCGCAGTCGGATCGGATCAGATATAAAGGTAAAAATTGCGGATATCGTATCCGATCCGATCCGATGAAATATGTGCCGATCGGATACGAAAAATCCTCATATCCGATCCGATCCGTGTGCAGCCCTAATTCTATGCTAAATAGAAAATTATTTCGGTGTCAAATAGAACTTTATTTATGTGCATTTTTTATACTATTTGACACCGAAATAATATTCTATTTAGCATAGAAATAAATCACTTGGTTGAACTTGATTGGCCAAAACCACTTGTTCAAATAGCATTATCCAAATTTTTATGGCATAAAGAGTACTTTTCTCTTATATTTATAATAGAGATTTGCTATATGACCAATACAATTTAGT
>JASCZI010120986.1:77463-87797 GCA_036250425.1 Stylosanthes scabra | reverse complement strand
TATATATATATATATATATATATATATATATATATATATATATATATATATATATATTCAAGCTACTTGTTTCAAAACAAGATCAAACTCATAATCTTGCGATGTAGAACTATAAAATGTGTAAAAACAATTGATGAAGTATCTCTTGTACATCTCATAATCTTAGTATAATCTTGTGTGACCCCTATTTTTTTTCACGAGAATGATTAGGGTTCAGCCGTTTTTGGCAATTAGGGTTCTAATAATTTTTGGGGTTGAAGGGTTTTATTTTGTTTTAGATTCATGTTTTATTTGGTTTTATTATTTTAATTGTGTGTTTGTTTATTTAGTTAATGTAAATTGATTTTAATTGTATTAATATGTTATGGAAAGGTATTGTTGTCAATAAAATTTGTGAGGACTATATGATTTTTTAATAGATATGATTAAAAGGGTAAATTCGATTTTTAACTAAAATATATAAGGGTATTTTAGACTATACAGTGATATAAATATTCAATAAAAAATAAAAAAATAAAATACTGACGTGTATAAGAGGATCTTATATGTCGATGTATTACTGATTCATTTAGATTTACGTACTGGTACGCCTTAATTAACAAGAGTACTGGAGCAAGCCTTCTTAGGAAGGATCATAAATTTGTGAAGTTTTAAAAGATGTGATAATATCTTATAGGTGATAGAAAAATTGTATTATATATGATTATGAGTGGTTTATTTACTGTTAGGTAGGTAATAATAATGCATTTAAAATGATTAAAGTGCATGTAATTTATATTTGTTTTTATTTTGTTTGGAATTAAGAATAAAATAAATATTAATTAAGATATAATTCCGAAATAAATAAATTCAATTATTAATGTTCATGATTTTTTCTCTTTCAACAATGAAGAGTACTTTAGGTTTCCAAAAATTTTAAAATTTGGAACTAAAATTTATTTTTAATTTATTTTTACTTCAACAATGAAGAGTACTCTTTCATACTAATATTTTTACTTTATTTAATTATTTAATTTTATTTTATAAAATTTGAAACACCCAAATTATAAAAGGTATATTTATTTTGTATTTCAAATCGATCAAAATTGGACTGCAAATACTTTTTTATATTAAAAAATATAAAAGGTAAAAATTTTAAATCAATTAAAAAAAGTAATAACTAAAATTATTTAAAATATGAAATTTAAAATTTGAAACGTCTAAATTATAATAAATTATATCTATTTTTCTTCCAATTCGATCCAAATTGACTAAAAAAACCGTACACCAAGACTAGTGCTGCGACTTGTGCCATGGGCACCAGAATCAGAATTCGCGTGACTGGCACTTCATAAACTTTAACACCTATGCCGCGACCACTTGCGTGACTGGAGCAGTTGGGTCCCGTCTCCCAACCTCTGGTCGCGGCACTAGTAAGTAGTAACGATATTTAATTTGGTAAATTTTCATAAACTTATTTATTCCAGGAAATAATATATTTATTTTATTTAAATAAAAAATCCTATTTTCTTCCTCTCACCATCTCATGTTTCATGTTTTTGTTATTAATTTCCTTTAAAAAATTGGAGGATTTCATTAATCTATTTTTAAGTTGAATTATGTATATAAAAAACACAAAAGAAAAAACACATAAATTTTAGATAAAAAAGCAAAAATTATAGTTCTGAAAAACAACAATTGTGGTATGGATTATACTTAAATTTTTATGATTCTGGTTCTATGATTCTGCTATATTTTTTTAGTGTTGTTCAGTGGAATCTTTTTTTTTTTCAATTTGGTATATTGAATTTGGGACAATTCTTGGATGGGGAAAGTATTTTTTGGTCCATCAAGGACCAGGGAGGGTTGGCGTATTAGGCCCTTATGGTGGGGTGGGCATACAAATATGAAGAAATAAAGGTAATCATGAATTTAGGATGACGTGGACCCTGTCTGTAATTGCTAATTACATGACTAATGTTGGGCTTGGAAACTTGGGCCAACCAAGACATTAAGGTATCAGGGCCGAAGGTATTGGGACCCATATTGAATGTGTCATGTGAAGGTGAATTATTGGGGCTAATGTGTTGGGCCCAAAAAATCAACCATTGGTTCATCTCCTTAGAATCCCCCAAACCTGCACCACAACGCCGCTACGAAGGGGGGTGGAGCACATCGTGACTTGGGTGTCATCGTGACTGAATAGGAGGGCGCGTGGTTGAGCGTGGTCTACGAAGGCGTGGTCTACCGACGGCAATTGGCTAAATCGTGGATGCAGGTAAGCGTGCAAGGGTGAAATAGTGGGTGTATATTTAGGGATTGAGTTCAAATTGAGATGACTTTTAGGGTTTCAGTTGCATTTATGATTCATGTAAGGGTTTTCATACGCAGTTGTGATTCATGTTGGTGGTTATTTTAGCTGAAAATTGGGAATGATGTTGGGTTTTCGATGATTAGATGGGAAATTGCATAATAATCCCAACACATGACCGTGAACTGAGAATGCCATAAAGGGGATGATCCAATGTGTGTTTTTTTGTTTGTTGTGGCAGGAGCAAGTTGCGACAGCGGGAAGCGAGGCGACTGCCACCAATGTCTCCGAAGAAGCATCAAAAGAGGTATGGTTGCATTTTAATAAGAATTGTATTGGTCATGCTGAACAGAGTAATAAGATGTGGACTCGGGTGCTGTGCAGGGGTCACAGGAATCAACGGGAGGCAGTTTTGGGGCCTTCAACTATGAAGGATTGTTGGAATCCGAGACAGAATTGGTTGGGCTAGAGCAATCCGTGAGGGTTGTGAAGGGAGTAGGAGACTTTGATGAAATTGATTTTGCGTCACTGGCGGAGGAGGAGGTCTGCAGATTTGAGTTTGCTGAATTGCAGGCTGCATATGATTTCTATAACGAGTATGGTCGTATGAAAGGGTTCTCGGTGCGGAGGTCTAAAATGGGGCGAAGCACTAAAGTTGGGTTAGAGGGTGAGATCTTGTGGCAGTACTTCGTGTGCTCGAGGGAGGGGGAACGAGATGGTAAATACGTACATAACAGGGGTGGTAAGAAGAAACTGGATGCGAGACCCACCACTCGGTGTGGATGCAGTGCAAGGATTAAGGTCCACATTGATCAAGGGCTGGGGAGATGGTATGTGGAGCACTTTGTAGACAGCCACAACCACGAGATGGTGGAACCTCGGTTTAGGGGAATGATGAGATCCCACAGAACAGTTAAGGAAGGTGACCTGCATAAGATAAACTCGATGAGGAAAGCTGGTATGCAGGTCCCAACGATTTTCCGTTCCTTTGCACATGAGGCGGGTGGATTCGAAACTGTTGGCTTCGACATTAAGGACATATACAATGCAATCGATAAGCAAAGAAAGGCGGGTGCGAGTGATGCGAAAAGTGAACTGAAGTATTTGGCTGCACTTAAGAAGAATGACTCAAACTTGTTCTGGAAGTACTCTGTAGACGAAGAGCGGCGACTACACAACATATTTTGGTGCAATGGCACAAGCCGGCATGACTATAGCGTGTTTGGAGACGTGCTTGGGTTTGATGCCACCTATGGGAGGAACATGTATAAGTGCCCGCTTGTGATCTTTTTCGGTGTTGATCATCACATGCAGACGGTTGTGTTTTGGTGCGCAATCCTTAGTAACGAGAGTGAGGAAAGCTATGTATGGTTATTGCAAGCATTTATTGAATCAATGTGTGGAAGGCAACCGAAATCAGTAATAACCGATGGGGACTTGGCAATGAAGAATGCCATAAGCCTGGTATTCCCTAATGCGAGCCACAGGCTATGTAGCTGGTACTTGTTGAGAAATGCGACTTCTCGCATTGGTATTGCGAGGTTTTTAAGTAAGTTCAGAGTGTGCCTCATGGGGGACTTGGAGGTGGAAGAGTTTGAATCACTTTGGAGTGATGCTTTGGAGGAATTCGGGTTGCAGAACAATTCTTGGGTCCGGGATATGTATGAGAAGAAAGGATTCTGGTCCAATGCATACATAAGAGGCAAATTCTTTGCTGGCCTAAAGACAACGTCTAGGTGCGAGGCGTTGAACATGTTGATAGGGAAGTTTATACACAGCGGGGACAACCTACGCGAATTCATAGAGCATTTTCAGCATTACTTGGAGTTCATGCGTAGGAGGGAGTTGGTGGCGGACTATAGGTCCATGTATGGGGTCCTGGTGGTGAAAACAAAGCTGGAAGAGCTGGAGGGGTTCGCGGCCACAATTTACACTAAGGAAATGTTTATGTTGTTTAGGGAAGTTCTTCTCCCCGCAAGCAACGTGAAAGTCGTTTCGTCCAAGAAAACGAGTGCTTGTACCCTTTTTGAGGTTGGGATGTATCGCAGAGATAGGTTTGGAGTGTTTCATGGGACGAGGATGAGGATGACTTCCGATGCTTTTGCCTGTGGATGGAGTCTTTCGGCCTTCCATGGGTGCACATAGTTGGTGTGTTAGTGTCTCTGGACTTCGATAAAATTCCAGACAAACTTGTTCTTAACAGGTGGACGAAGAAGGCTAAGCAGCCATTGGTGGCTAACGATCCCCGGGAAGGGGAGATTCCTGATTCTGCATACATGAGCATGCATGCTGCATTGATGGATGATTGCAGGGAGTTAGTGAAGCTATGTCGCAGAAGCTTTGAGGATTATTTTGATGTGAAGAAAAGAATTAATGCAGAGCGGGAACACCTTCGTTCAAAGGATGCTGTCAAGACCAGTGCATGCTATGAGGGGGAGGCCGATGCAGTGCAGGATATGAAAAGGGCAAGACACAAGGGTTGTGGGCGGAGGGTTGTAACGTCAACGGGGAAGTTTCGCCCCGTCCAGCGGTGTAGGCGCTGCAGTAGAGCAGGACACAATGCTCGAAAGTGTGGTTATGGGGCGCAAGGAGTGGGCAGATTCACTCAGGGATTTGGGATCCTGGACTCGGGCAATGTTAGAGGTGAAGCCACGAGCAGCTTCGCCTTTGGGGTGGATCAAATGGCGATGCAGACCCTGGGCTAAGTGTTTGAACATTTTCTGAAGTAATAATAAGGTTTGTTATCATGAATTGCATGTGCAAGTTGGTTTAGCTTGTAGAATTTAGTTTCATCATGGAAACTGGTTGCAATGTTGCTTACGTTTAATAAGGGCTGCTATGATGACTTTAGTTGGGGTTATTATATGTGTGTGCATGAAATGGGATGTTGAATTGTGCATGTCACTTGGCATGGGACAAAAATTTTCTGATTTCAATGCTGTTCTGGTTGTTATTATAGCCTCGTTTGTGCTGCTTCGTGGTTGGATGGTGCTAGGTTGTTTGGATGTAAGTGATATGAATGCAAGCGTTTCCCACCGCCAGGTTATCGCATAGTTAGTGAGTGAGAATTTAGATGCCATGAACGTGTTGGTGACTTGGTCAGTGATCGGGTTTCAACTAAGAGTAATGTGTAGAATTGAGATTCAATGATGTTAGGGTCTGTTTTAACTTTTTTTTTTTTATAAATGTTGTTGGTGCCATTGTTGGTGTCGAGGTGTTCATGTGTGCATGTATTGTCATGGTAATTGATAAGTTGACGGTAATGTGGTCTTAAATCAGTTTAATGCATAATGTTTTGTCACGGCAGTACATAATTTGACGGTGATGGACATTAGAAAGTTACCTCTAATTACTTTAGTTAGTGTAATGTGTAGAAATGTGAGTGAATGATGTTATGGTGAGCAATTATTTTTTCACAATGTATCGTGTAGAAATGTGAGTCATTTCACTTATGGTGTTTTTTAACATGGTAGTTGGAACAAGAAATGTGCCATGGTTTTAACATGAAAGTATTTCCTATTTTTTGACATGTCCTCTGCGGGCCCATACGAAGAGGGTGGCCTTTGGGCCCAAAAGTAACACAACACATAAGATGTTGAAGGGGCCCAATTCGAGAGGGTGGTCTAGTAGTGGACAATGCATCACAAACGAAAAATATCTTTGGCCTTTTTGCACGCAACGTGGTTCATATTTTCGGTCCAAAGGGTCATTGCAAATATATTTGCATGCCTAAAATATTAAAGTTTCTTCTACTTAAATATTAATTGGTTAGATTTTTTTCTGGCAATTTTTTCCAAAATCAAGGAAATATAAAATTTGTCTAACTCTAACTTGGATATTTAAATATTGTACAACTACTAATAACTAAGATTTTTAATTATTAATTAAATTCATGTGGAATATAATTACCTTCACCTAAAATGACTAACACAATTCATATCCCTTATGTTTTTTTGTATTTTAATTACTGATATAATTTTAAAATATATAATAAAATTATTTATACACAAGTTTAACATGCTTGTATGAGATCGGATAATTATTTGTCTATTTAAATATTTCACATATTTTTATAAATGTGTAATCAATTCTCTTTATATTTTTTTCCCTTTATCTCTTGCGTACATATATAGTGACCAATTTTTTCCTTTATCTCTTGCGTACATATATAGTAACCAATTTTTTTTATAGTTTTTGTGCGCATAGTATAACTACAAGTATAATAACCCATTTAAAAACCCTAATGCATAAACATTTTGTTTATAATCTATGCCGTATAATCTAATCATCTTGTTTATAGAGATGGGGTGCCACGTAAATACCATTAAATAGTCATTTCATTAATGCTACGTTTTAAGGATAGGTAGCACCTATATTTAGCCGCTAATACACTACTAGTTCGAGTAATTTCGACACCGAAATTAAAAAAAAACAATAACAAACACTGAAAAGTAAGCTACACCCCGATATATGCATAATCACCCAGTTTACAAAACAAAGTCAAAATAACCCCCAAATTGAAACACTAAATACTGGCATGAGGACTCAATCCTGAATTGCAGGTGCGCGGACAACATCAGACCCAACCAATTCAAAGTTTTGGCCTCATAGCTTAGCAAAAGAACAAAAGGTATACATGTTATCCTCGTCGGGGATGGGACTGGGTACGAACATGGAGAAACACTACCGGGGTGAATACATACTGCAGAAGTAAGTTCCGCTAGGTGTTCTGGTGACCGACGCGGCGGGATCCCAATCCTCCCTTGCAAGCTCCGCTACCTCCTTCTTCAGCTCGTTGAACGCCTATGTCACCAAAGCAAGTCCTGTATCCATCTTAACCTTGTTACCAACATTGTCGATGTGGTTCTTGCATAGGAATGAAGCAGGAATTAGTTCAAGGTCACACACAAACGAATAAATCCAATATTTGGGAAGTACCAAGAAGTACCTTTGGGGTTCCGAAAGTGCTCTCACAAAAGTAATGCTCCATTTGCAACCAGAGAAGAATTCACAGCTTGTCCTTATAATTGCTCAATGCACCACAACAGCAAATAGTTAGCTTAAAACCAAACCAAAACCCAACCATTGCATAGTCGTCATCGTGGAGGAACTTACGGGTTACCCATATTTGGTACTCCAAGCACATACTCCGTCTTCCATTTGTGTAATGGCCTCCTGTTGCCCAGCACTGCCACCTCATGAAAGCCAACTCTAATTATGTGATTCAGGGCAGCATCCTGTTAGACACACAAATGAAATAGAAGGAAGTAAGAACAAACCTATAGGGGAAGGAATTACAAACATAAAGAGCATCAACACATTTAAGGAAAAAAATGGGAAATGAATTAACAGCGTTTTTTCCTTTTATTTGGACAAGAAAGAAGCCCAAGAAAGAATTATAGTTGAGGCACACATTTTGTACAGGCTAGGGCAAACTGCAAAAACCTTACATAAGGCCCAAAGGTCCAACAATGCCTCCAAAAACTATCAACACATGACATTTTTTTTAAAAAAATAGGAATGAATAAAAAATGTTTTTCTATTTTAGTGAGCAAGAAAGAATTCCGTTTGAAGCACGCATTCCGTACGGGATAGGCCCAACTACAAAAAACGTGAATAAGGCCCAAATGTCCAACAATGCATCCAAACAGTATCATCACATTGAATAAAATAAATTGGTGAATATTATGAGGCCCACATGTAAAATAACGTATATTATGAGGCCCACGTTGGGTTGGACTATACTGGACGCCATCGGCTAAGCAAACACGTACACATAAAAAAAAAAGGTTTCACCTTAACAAAAAAATAGAAAAAAAATAGAACCATGTCTTCTACATCTTAAGCATTATACACTTACCATTGCATTTGCTGCATAAATCCTTCCTTTGGCATTGTCCTGGCTGTGAAAACTGTAAAAAAATCCATATCTTAGTGTTGGGAATGTCAACCACCATTAAGTAGAGGTGATTCTCCTTGGATGGATGCAGCACTTCCTTCATCTGGACATATATTTGTAATAGCAAGTGTACATGGCATTAGAACCCGAATCATGTCCAAAGGGGACTTCCTAAAGAAAGATCTTAACAATACCAAGTCAAATAGGGTTAGATACTTACGTATCTAAGTGCATTGGGAGTTGCCAGCCACTCATCCTTGAACATGGAGAACAGATCCTCCATAGACAGATCACCATCCAAAACAAAGTCCTGCAACATAAACGGACCAAGTTAAGCCCTACACAGGTCGTAGAAGAAGAACATTCAAGCAATAAAAGTTGGGTTCTGCCACAACGAATCTTACCGAAAACAGGACTGGAAGAGACCAGAAGGTTGTTTGTCGAATTTGTCTTTGTGTCCAGGAGGTTTTATAGGCCATTAGCTCCATGATATAATCAGATGGTTCATTCCCAGGGAGGAGGGTGGCTAAATCCTCCCTGTCCAGCTTCCTTGTGTCCCTCTTGAAGAGTACCTCAACTTGGTTCTTTCTGTCTGCAAATATATATGCAACGACTTCTGCTTGTTGCTGACAGTATTTGTACTTCTCACATATCTTAAACTTGCACCAGATATACTGTTGAACCAAGAAAAAAAAACAAATACAATGGTTAACATTATGATGACCCTAAATCCGACACACTCTAGACCAAAACAATAGCAAATGCATTCATTTACTCACCGAAGGAAACACTACTCCAATTTTCTTATAACCATACATCCGAACTGTAGTCTCCCTCCCAGCCCTCCGCATCTTCCCAGATCTTTTTGCCTCCTCTGGGCTCTGTTCCGTTAGCTTTCCCTTGATGCCAACCCTTGTTCTCGGAGCTGAAACAGATCCCACACCTCCAGGTACATCGCCCAGGCGAGCCTGCAACTTTCTCCTAACAGCCGAGGGAATAGACACCGCTTCCGCAGAGGAGGGATGAGCAGATGGGTCAGAAACATCATTATTTTGGACACCTGGCCCCATTAAGATGGTGTCATCGAGCCACTCCGATATGAGGCCCGGAGGGAACTTTCGAGGCGCCACAACAGTGGAGTCTGATGCGGGACCACCAGAGAGGTCAACAACAAGAATTTTGTCGCTAGGTTCCGTGGTGGCCTTAGTCGGGTTTGTGGATCCGATAGGGATATCCACATTCTCTTCCACAGCCTCCGTTGTTGGGGCTTTCTTCTGAACAAAAGCATCGAGGCAAGCATCAACGATTTTCACGCAGCTTCGTAAATCGGCACCCATCTCTCCCATTGACTCTAACTGTGCGTGCGTGGCCTGTTTGACGTGTGCAACGGAAGAAGAAGAACAAAAATAGATTAGACACAGAGCACACGTCGTTAAAATCCAAAACAATGGACCAGACGAAGCATAAACAAAGAGAATGAGGTGCTTCTTTGGGTTCGGAAACTTACGATGGACATCGCCAGCTGCGCTTGTGTATGGCGCTCCATGGTATCGTTGAGTGTCTTTATCGCAGCCACCACACACGCTCACTGAAACCCCACAACCCAAAACAATAGTAAAAAAAATAAGAAACATAACAAAACGACAGGAATATGGGAGTTTTCATGGTGGGAGATTGATGCCCGAAATCCTTTCGGAATCTCAAACTTCCTTACGGAATCTCAAACTTCCACCGGCAAGTGCGCCGAATCGTATCAAGTAATAAAAGTGTGAGTAGAGTATCGTTCCCACGGAGATTAATAGATTAATCAATAATGACTAATTAATTATCTAATTAGACCAAATAAAATTCAAGAGAGATCAAGTAGCCTAAATCTAATCCTAATTAATCCTAATTAAATCAAAACAAATCAAAATCAAATCTAATCAAATCTACTATTATCCTAATCATGTCTAATCACTAAAAAATCATGTAAAATCAATCAAAACCTAACAAAATCAATAATTAACAAACTTGGGCAGCAAGCAATTAATTTAGAATTAATAAATAATAATGAAAAACAAGCTAAGGAACAAGAGATGTTCACCCAAACACAACCCTAATGCAAATAATCAAGTTACTTCACATGCAAGCAATCAACAAATA
>JASCZI010120986.1:66693-77453 GCA_036250425.1 Stylosanthes scabra | reverse complement strand
GTTTCTCTAATCCTAATCAATTATTAATCTCTTAATTAATCAAAATAGGAGAAGAGATGAAGAATAAATCTGATTCAATTATGTAAATCACAAAAGGAATTAATTAGTTATCTCTAATCTAATAAACCCTAATTCAATTCACATAAATAATTGCACAATTAATCAATTAATTATCTCTAATTTAGTTGAATAATCATGAAGCACAATTCCTAATCACAATCAATTATTAGTTTTCTCAAACAAAATAATTGAAAGCTAGAACAATGATTACCTCTCGGTTAGAACATGTTCTTGAGATTGAAGAATGAGGAATTGAACTTTAAATTGAGATGCTTGCAGTAAAGAAAACTTGAAATTGCATTAAGACTCTGTGCTTGGAATGGCAAAGCTCCCATTCCTGAGCTTGATGGAAGATTAGTTACTCATGATGTTGAACAACACCACTGACGTGAAGAAGAGAAGAGAAGACATTGAAATCCTAATTCTAATTTGACAGAAACGTGATAAACAGAGGAGAAGAAAAACTTGAATCTAAAGTAATTGAGAATGCGAGGAAGTGTGTCTGCTGCTCAATGAGTCCGTCCCTTGCCTAAACCTAATTATAACTATATATACTAATCACTAAACCTAATTTACATTTACTGATCGAACATTGCAGAGTTGGGCTTGAAGTGAGTGAATCAGGTTGGGTCTTGGTGTGGTGCATAAGAGAGGAGTCACGCTGGATCCATGCTGTGGCATGATCTAGGCGTGACTTGGGCTTGCCTTGACGCTTGCTCCATGCCCCAGCATGGCCCTGACACGGATTGGGCCCCTAGCACGCTGGACTCACGCTATAGCGTGGTCCAAGCGCGGTCTTGTGCTTCTTGGCCACGCCTAGGTGCGGTGGGTGGTGAAAGCCCACGCCTAGGCGTGGTGGAGGCGCGGTCATGGCGTGGTTTGGGCTTGGATTATGCCTTGGTCGTGCTTGAACGTGATCTAGGTGAGATTGTACCATTGGGTATCGATACCATGTTACTGGGTATCGATACCCTATCCTCAAAACTCCATGAATCTTCACTTGTTTCTTCTCCTTCAAGTTATGCTTTGCTCCCAATTTCTTTTCTTTGTCAATTCCTGTAAAAATATAACAAAACACTCAAGATAGTAAATGATTATAATTTAAATATATTTACTTGAGTATTAAGCTAAATTACTGTTAAAAGCACGTGAAATTAGGGCCTAAAACCATCAATGATGCACACGCATCAGAGATCGTTACCGCTGCGTCGCTGGGACCTTTTTCGGGCGGATCCATCACCCTTCCTTCTGAAAATGCTTGATGGAAGATATGAAGAAACAATGAAAGATGAGATAACGCTACAGTTTGAAAGAAAGAAATGCTTGAGGAGAAGAAGAACAGGGCACTGAAAGTCCATCCTAACCTTCTTATAGCATACTTGTTAACTTCTTCCCCACGCTGAGAGCCCTTCAAACGATGAGGAGCACCGTCGTTTAGTTAGTTTTGGTGATTCCCCATAACCCCACCACCACTTGTCAAGACCACATTGGTTGGAGTCACCAACCCCCAGTTGACGCGACAACACTCCTGTTCATATTTCTCACTTTGCCCTGCCACTTCTGCATTTGGTAGACTCCCTTCCTCCCTTTCTGCGGAGTGCTCTGTGTGCCCTTTCATTGAATTTACCATGGTGACCTCAACTATTGTTATGCACATTCTTTCCAAAACCTAGTCCCAAAGGGCCATCTTGTCATTTTCTACCACAACCCCTTGGCTTCCTCAGCAAGATTGAAATCCTAAGGGATGATTCTGCACAACCTAGCAAGCTAAAGCAGTCATCTATGCTTCTTTCAGTGACATGACTACTTCAAGTCAATAGCATAATATTCTTCCTCACCGTATCCATGTGTTGAATCACAAAGGGGGTATGGGAATGGAAGCACCCATGTTGATTTAGGGTTTTGGGAAATTCGATATTCCACATAAATAGAAAGTCAATTTCTCCAACACCCCCCACATCGGGTCCACATGTGAAATCGGGCCGCAACTCATATGGACCGACCTAGGCCCACTGCCAAAGCATTTGTTTTACATTCAAAGTTGGGCCTTATCATGTTTGGTCTGGTCAGATAGTGGTTATTTATAACAAAAAAGACAACTTTCGACATTTTATTATTAATAATACCCAAAGTATTTATGGGCCTCTTCAAAAAATGAGATATGGGCTTACGATTCGGCTTTGCTAAAACCCAACTAAGGCCCTTTTTACTACCAACAACTTAATTTGCGTCACCACAACACGAAGAGAATACGTAACATTCGTAAATAAAATTGTATTGTGTGAATAAAAAAAAAAACATAT
Organism: Stylosanthes scabra; assembly: GCA_036250425.1. Lineage (NCBI taxonomy): Eukaryota > Viridiplantae > Streptophyta > Magnoliopsida > Fabales > Fabaceae > Stylosanthes > Stylosanthes scabra. The sequence goes on along the minus strand of JASCZI010120986.1, from coordinate 75,090 downwards.
TGTGTCACGAAAGAAAAAAACCTTCAAATAGGAAAAAGACTTTCTCCATTTCATATTACCACAGTCTCCACATTACCACTAGAAATTTCATATTACCACAACAAATTTCCTTTCCCATCAAAGCTAAACATAAACAACTAATTACCCTAACATGACCCCTAAACTAATTTTACTGGGTGTAACTACGGCGACAATCCTAACTTCTTAAGTGCCACCACAGGGATGACTTCTTCTCCATGGAAACGTCTTCGCTTCTTCCCCTCCTTCGCCTCCTTTGTCAGCACCCCAGCGATCTGCTCCATCATACTAGCCATCGCCATTAAAATCTTCCATTTGTCAACCTCTAGCTGTGACACTCGCCCTTCCACAGACACAATGGTGGCCATGACACTCGACAACCCATTTCCTGAGAAGAACAAATCGGGACCATGATAAAATTAAAAAATTAAATTCCAACCAGGCATGCCCCATGCAGACCCCAACAGTCATTCCAAAATATGGGAACCCGTAAACAAGCCAAAAGAGAGAAATGGCCACCGTGGGTATAACATTAAAAAAACATGTATCTGTCACCGTCGCCGGCGAGACCCTCACCGTGGGCGGAAGCGGTTGCAAGGTCACCAGGACTGTGGGGGACAGATCCAGAGGCACCTGCGAATCCCCCGTCACTCACATGCCTCTTCCCCGCATCTTGAAGAATGCTGCCGACTTGATTTTGAAAATGGCCCCCACCGGTTGCCTCCATTTCCTCTTTGATATGAACACCCCTACTATTGGAGCCGGAGCTGGAAGCTCCTCGATCTCCAAGTTGAAGGAACTCCATCCATGCCGTCACTCCTTCTTCCATGGTCAGGTAACTTTGGTCGATTGCCCTTTTGAAACCAACAACTTGTGGGGCCGCAGCTGCCCAACTTGAGTAGATGTCGGGGTTCCGGCCAACAAAAACAACATAACATTCTCCCATTTCCGATCTCCAGCAACCGCTTCAGTGAACACTCCGTGAATGCTGCCTCAGAAAATAGAATAAACCAACACAGCTTCCTCCTTCCAACCCCCCCCCCCCCCACCTATTTATAGCGCCACATATCTTAAGCATTAATGGGTTGGGCCTTTTCGGGACCCGCGGGCCCATACCCGAGTGCATTAACTTCGACCCCAACAACTAAACCCATAATCCATTAAAACCTCTTTCCTTTCCAACCAATCCTTTTAAAACGTTAACTTTTCACACACTCCCACAACATTAATTAATTCATTAAAAAAATTTCCCTCTCAACACAATAAAAAAAACTACATATCATAAATGGCAGGAAATTAAAACTAGTATAAAAATGAACATGTCATATAATGATGGAAGAAATATATCTCCTCACCAGGGTCAAAGCATGTCAACATGGCAATGTCACTTCACTGAGCAAGCCGTCAAATCCTACTGAACTTGTCTAGTCTCTGTCGCTAACATCACATTCCCTAGCTGGCACCCAATAGCTCTATCCAACACTTTTAACCAAAAATTACCTCCCAGTTGTGGATCCCGCAAAAAAAATGAACGAAAATGTAATCTGCAAGTTCTGAAATAAACGAAAAAAAAAAATAATCTCAAAAAAAAAACCAAAAATCTTTTTAAAAATAAAAAAATTTAAGTATTTCAAAATATAATGTCCTTAACTTTAGAGGAAAAAATTTAATTTCAATTGTAATGAGAGAGTGTCATGTGACACAATTTGATTAACAAATTGAGAAAGGAGATAACTCCTTAATTTATGAGTGAAAAATTTAATTTCAATTGCATTCATAGAGTGTCATGTCACATACTTTGGTTGTATAAATATGTATACATAATAGATTTCAAATTAACATACGAGAGCAAACACCGAAATATAAAATACTAATTTTACTTTACAAAAAAGTCGGGTTGCCCAACTTATTTTTTTACAACATTGTCTCTAGATTATTCTCTCATTCGTAATTTCGTCCCCATTAAGAATAAAGGTTTCACGAAAACATTTAAACGAATTTAGGTTCTCTCGTTCGTAACGAAGTCCCAATTAATAATAAGGTACTTACTATGGTGAAGAGAAAATAAATGAATAGTTTAGGAGAAATCAAATCAAATGGCCAATACAGTAGCAAGTCATGTCAATGGTCGATAATTCTTCTCATCATAATCATTCTTCTCATCGCCAAAGAACTATCCTAATAATAAGCGTCTCATGAAAGCATTTACACAAACTTAATGGTGTGGTACTCAATTAACATAATATAGGAACCAAAATGAAAATTACTTCAAACTATACGGAATCGACGATTTATCTAGACCGAAAACAAACAATCATAAATTTTCCGCGCAATTAATAGAGCTAACGTGAACCTCATTTCGTAAACAAATACCCGACCCGATTAACGTGGTGGTTAGGTTAATACAATGCTTGCTTCGTATCGAACTCCCTCCACTCTGAACCTCCTAGCCCTAACACGTAAATGTCACTTAAACTCAACTGCAGCTAAATGGACGTTAGAAACCCTAAGGCGTTACAAACAACCACTCTAAACATGCATCTCGTTGGATCATGCATCTCGTTGGATCTTGTCGGATCTCGTTGGACATTAGAAACCCTAACACGTTACCACAACTACCACAACCTGCACATGGATTGGTTTATGCATTCCATCCACAATGGAGGGTTAATTGTCTTATTGCTCGCTTAGGCTTTATCAAATTTTCACTGCGTCCTTTTTCGAATTCTTTATTTTCCACTTATAACCATCTTAGTTAGAAACTCTTGATTCTCTCTGCGATGCAAATGACAATGTAAGTAGGGGGGACATAATGGGTAGGGTTAATCCAGTTACCCACTCAGAATCACACGAATCCATTTACATCAATTTCATATTCAATACCTAATTGGGTTTAGGGTTCATGTCATTACCGATTCGCCCAAATCTCTCGATTCGGGTATTCATTTTGATTTCACCAAGACGAACCAACCCGATTACACATCTAGCATTCCGTTGACTTCTAAATACATTTGATATATAATATCATAATGGGTACACATATTTTTCCTCCTTAAGTAACATTGGGTATATATTTATTTTCCTTCTTAAGTCACATTAATATACTTTTAGCCCTAACATTATTATCCTTACGATCACAAATAATATTTATTACATTTATCACATTACAACCTTGTCCTTATAACCATGTTTATATTTTTTTCCACACAATTTTATTTTCTGTCGCATATCCATTCAAGTTTAATTAACTCACTCCTGTTCTTTTCTCAAACTTGAGCTAACTCAATCCGTGCTAATCCCTATATCTAGTGCGTATCTTTATTTCGTACTAGATCCTCTTTCGTGACATGCACATCATAATTACGAAATTCACCGACTATATTAGTAGTCATTATACATAATTTAAGTCTATTATACATCGTTACACCATAATTTCTCCAACTATCATATTTTCAAATATGATATTACTCCATTAGGGAATTACCAATCTAATTGCTCTCACATCTACTTTGTTTTTCTTTTTTTATTTTTTCATAGTTAGGGAATTCACCGTGTATATTAGTAGTCATTATACATAATTTAAGTCTATTATACATCGTTACACCTTAATTTTCTCCAACTATCATATTTTCAAATATAATATTACTCCATTATTACCAATCTAATTGCTCTCACATTTACTTTGTTTTTCTTCTTTCCACCGAATTTTTTTTATTTTTTCACCCTAACTACTCTTCTCACATCCTTCATTTATGTAGTGTTTCATCACTATGATCTACTCTCTTCAATTTTTGGGACTTCGCTTCAAATCTATTTTCCTTTCTTATTCATTATTTAGCCCACTCGTTAACCTACTGTCATCACTGTTTCGGACCACACCCATGATTTGCTACTTGGACAAATTGTTTCTATTACAACAGCCAACCCACAGCCCCTTAGCAGAAAACCACGGCCCATATCATAACCACATCCAAAAACCAAAATTTCCTTCCATACGGCTGGCGGCCCTGCCCAACAACCAAAAACCACTAATTAACCTTTTCCTCATCGATATCAGTGCCAAATCATTTCTCCATCCACGTCATCAGAGGCGATTGTCTAAGTATGAGAATATAAGTGTAGATTCCCTAATTTTACCTTCTGTGTACGGGCACAATCAGAACTGTCCACTGATAATCTTTTTTTCCAGTCTGTCATGAACCATTATTTCCTTTCCCCATATAAGTCAAAGCCTTGAATTTGAGTGCAGATGAGTATTGTAATAGAATCTTCTCTTGTATTCATCAAGAAGTTCTTGAAGACTTTCATATCCCAATTTTTGGAATTTTTGTGAGATTATAATTTATATAAAAAAATTACGGTATGGTTATTGTATCAACTACCTATGCATCGCGATGTACTAATTATTAATATTTGGTCTATGCTAGGTGTACATTAAAATTAGTTACTAATGTATAATATCTATTGAAATACAAAATACACATTAAAAATAGATAAATTACATATATGTTTTTTACTTCAACGTGTATAATACTAATTCTCAAGAATTGCTTCGTATAGTGCAATTTTTTTAATTGAGCAATATAGAATAATAACACATAAATTTTAGTTTAAAAAAATACAAAAATATGAGTTAAATTTGAGCTCAAAGATGAGCAGGTTTGATTCATTTCTAAGTCTTAACTACATTGATGTAAAGAAAACAATAGCCACCAATAAGTTATTACTTTATAGGTTGAAAAAGTTTAATTATATTACTATAAATAAATTTAATTATTTTTTCTATTTTATAGTAAAGTATTTGATTATTCTAATGTTCTCTATTAAAACAATTCATGTGAAGTAATATGTAAATAAGAAAGAAAAAAAAAAGAGGTACTCTTATTATTTACTTTTTCACTGATTTTTATATCATTATTTCAGTATTAGTTGAGTTTAAGAAAAAAAAAAGGGTAGTCTTATTTAGTATTTACTTATTTGTTCAATTTAAGTTTTTCTGTTGTGACTTGTCATCAATTATAATCCCCAGTCACCAAAAAAATATGAATAATGTTTACCAAAAAAAAGAAAAAGAATAATCCCTAAAAATCACTAAAAAGAGGTTAGCTGTTTAGTAACAAAATAGCAGACGCAAGTAACGGTAACTTAGTTGGTCTCCTCTTCGTCCTTTCTAATTTTTAGTATTTCAATTTCAATTTCAATTTTAATTTAAAATTGAAAATTAAAAATTAAAAATTAAAACTTTCTTTTTTATTCTTGTTCAACGGGCAACAAAGAGTTTTCGAAACTGCTCCTTCTTTCTTTTTTTTTCTTTTTTTTTTCTCTATTTTTTTTGCCCTTAATCTCTTGCGAGCTTCACTTTGATTCCCGCCAATTCTCCGTTAGCAGAGGTACTTTAGTTTCGGAGAAATCCTAAATTCTGTTTCTTTTTCTATTTTTTTGAATATTTTAGTATGAAAATTCAACTTCCGTTGCGTTAAAGATCGAGTTTTCGTTCAATTATTTCTTTTTCACGAGTCTGTGATAATCTATGGTAGTGAATTTTTGTTAATTGTTACGATTATTATTGTAATTTTTATTGTGCGTGGTGAATACCTATGAACTGGGTGTTTCTTGTGATGAGTGGTTTTGGCGTTTCTCTGTAGGTTTCAATCAGATAACGGTTGTTGAGATCTGGATTTTGTTTGTTTTGTATGTTACAGATAAAGTTCGGAACTTTTGTTATTTCAGTGAGGTTTTTAGGGTTTTTGATAATTTGTGCGTGTGACTTGTGTGTCTTTGCTTGTTTTTTTATTTTTTAATTTTATTTTTTCCCCTTCTATAAACAATATGTGAACAGATTTGTTGATTATGAGTTTGGATTTTGGGTTTGATTTGCAGAAGAATATGGCTGAGTCAAAATCAGAGGAGTGTTGTATAGAGAATAAGCAGTCAACAGCTGCTTCTAGCTCCTTTCTATCAGAAGGCAGTGGTGGCAGTTCTATACCAAAGTCTCCAGGGATAGTTAGCCAGGCATCGGCGTCACCCCCTCATCGGTATTCATATACTTTTCTTCATTGCTTTTTGTCAATCAATGATGTTGTACTTTGATGAGTGTTGTTTTGTGTCTATATATGGTGTATCTGTTTGTTTTTGCTTAGTGTTTGCATTTTTTTGCAATAGCAGCTGATTTTCTGTTCTTTCTGTGGATATCTGCTGCGACTTGTTTTGGATATTTCTTGGGATCTTCAATCATTAATTTTCCTTACTTGAATGTTATGTTACACACAGGAGAACCACTGGTCCTATAAGGCGAGCAAAGGGTGGTTGGACAGCAGAGGAGGTTAGTAGTTGGACTTGGCGACAGTTCTTGTTACTTTCTATTGTGTTTATTGTTTTTGGTAACATGCTCTTACTCTTTTAACAAGTTGATTGATAGTGAATTCATATTAGTTGATTTAATTCTTCTTAATATACATGTTAATGTGCCAAAAGTGCCAATGTATTTATAGTTCTGTAACATTTGAAAATTGAGTCCAAGATATTTTCTTGCCATTTTTGCCGCTTGACTTTTCATGAGTAATTGCAACATAGTGCTCTTCAAACTCCTGCAGGATGAGACATTAAGGAATGCTGTTGCAGCCTATAAGGGAAAGAGTTGGAAAAAAATAGGTATTTAGATTTGCTATGTAAAATACCTCGGAATTTGTTATGACTATGCTGCTTTCAGTATGAACATTTACTGAACTCGATTAATTTTTTTCTTTATTATGTAATATATGATATATTTATAAAGTAGTTCATTTAATGATATGATAGTAACATTTCTTGGAATGAGTATCTAAATTGATATATTCTTCATATGTGTATTTATAATATGACCCGGTAGTGCAAATTTAGATTAACTTTCATTTTTTGATTTACAAATTTAGAAGCAACTCTGTGCGGTCAAATTTAGTGTTTGGTCATACTTGAGTTAAAACTGAAATTGTTGCCTCAAAGTTAAATGGGCACCGCATAAGAAACAAAAAAATCGTTTTGCAAATATTCTTGTCATAGTTTTCCATGTAGAGAAGACCTGTCTCATCCTTATTCAGAAAAGCATTCAGTTGATACTTTTAAATAATATTTGTTTCCCATTTGTTCTGTGAAGGAGAATTATTATGAAGTTGAACCACAGGAATTTGTCTATGCGAATTATAAAACATGATATTTTCTGTACGGAGTGCTTACTGAAATCAATATGCTCAATTTCATGTGCCAATTTAACATGTGGATGCAGCTGAGGCTTTCCCTGATAGATCAGAAGTTCAATGTCTGCACAGATGGCAAAAAGTTCTTAATCCAGAACTTGTTAAAGGACCCTGGACTAAGGAGGTTGAAAACTAGTCCTTCTCTTCTACATTCTTTGTTAATTTTTCAGAAAACCTATTTGTTCTTTAACCTCTCTTGCTTGGCTTGCAGGAAGACGATAAAATAGTTGAAATGGTGTCAAAATATGGGCCATCAAAATGGTCTATGATAGCAAAGAACTTGCCTGGTCGAATAGGAAAACAGTGTAGAGAACGGTAGGTTAACTGAAGCTCAGCTCACACGGAGATTCTTTATTTTTTAATCTTTTTTTTTATTTATTTATTTTAAATTTAACCTTTTTATTTAAGAGTTTCCTCGTATCATGAATCATAGTTGTTAGACATGCTTTTCGAATATTGCCTTAAAACTCTTTAACTCATTGTATGCTTCTAAGCTTGAAATGATTGAATGTAAGATCTAATTATAAATATCAGATACTCAAATGAAACTAGCTTTGGTACAGTTGAATAACCGCTTATAATTATAGGCTCTGTGAACAGCATTTGATTAAAGAAATAAAGCAATTCTTCAAATTTAATCATTACCAAACATGCCTTTATTCTTTGGTTGTTGATTTCTTCATTAACATCAAAGATATGACCTTTGCTCAATATTAAAGGTTTGTGATCATTTCTTAAAGTTCTAAACATATGTAGGTGGCACAATCATCTTAATCCTGACATAAAGAAGGATGCTTGGTCTTCGGAAGAGGAACTGGCCCTCATGAATGCTCATCGTATATATGGAAACAAATGGGCTGAAATAGCTAAAGTTCTTCCTGGAAGGTATTCTTTCTTAATAGTTCGTGTCAATGGAAATTAAAATCATGGTATTATGCTAGTAGTGAATTCTAATTTTGTGATAGTGTCCTTTTACAAGCTTTTAAGATGATTTGTTGTGAGTGGTGTTTCTTTGGAAGATATATTCTGTCTCACTCCGTTTTGTTCAATCCACCCACTATCCTTGCGAAGTGGGGGAAAAAAAATAATGGGTCGACAAGTATATGAACCAATGGAGAAAATTGCTGAAGCATAGCAGTATCCACTC
>JASCZI010120986.1:51041-65587 GCA_036250425.1 Stylosanthes scabra | reverse complement strand
CAATATTGAAAATGGCAGCAAGGACTTTCCCGAGTACTCCTTCAATAATGAGGAAGAGAAGGACTGTTTCCCAAGCGCATGTCACTCCTAGTAAAGCTTTGAAAGCAGATATTGATTCACAGACGTCTAAAGAACAAGAGAGATCCAAGGATAATTCTGATTCAGCAGTTGGGAGCAACATTCCTAATAATAAGGATTTCAATGCATCTCCTCCATATCGACTTAGACCAAAGCGGACAGCAGTTGTCAAGTCTATTGAGAAACAACTCGAGTTTGCATTTGAAAAAGAGAAGGATGACAATGGTGTGCAAAAATTACAAAAGGGACCTTTGTCATGATTCAAGTAGGTATTGTTCCTCTGTTGTGCACTGTATTATATTCTACTACTTAGATGCACTTAATATATTTTGCTTTTTCTTGTCTCAATGCATGGGCATGACGCAATGACGTCTTTGATCCATGTAGCCGATCCCACCTAGTGGGAAAAAGGCTTAGCTGATGATGATGATGCTAAAGAAATAGCAGGGAAAAAAACATTTAGTAATGTCCATAGAGATATATTGTACTCAGATCAAACTCCTCTAAAGTGAAGAGATTGGTAAAGTGAGAAAGTAAGTGTTTAATCACTTTTAAACTAAGATAGGAGGACTCGCATATGATGAAAATTACAAATTCAATGGTGATTAACCTCTCGCTTTATCACTTGATCAATCTTCTCACTTCAGAGAATCTTTTTCCATTGTAGTCCACTTATTTGTGTAGGACAATGCATTCAACCTGATCAGCTATCTAACTTGGCAATTTGTGCTCTGAATTTAGGGATTTTGATTGGGTTTGCTCTTGAAGCTGATTGAATGTTTGCCAAAACCAGGTGTGAAGGGTGACCTCACTTTGAATGATTTTGCAAGCATGATCCAGTGCAGGAGTCAAGATAAGTTGACATAATTTAGGGTTTTGCAGATCCCTTGTCTGGTAACTTTAGGTTAATTATAATTACACTTGGTTGGTGGTAAACAACAACAACAACAACAACAACAACAAAGCCTTGTCCCACTGGTTGGTGGTAAAAAGCAAAATTATTTATTCCCGTTGCACGCGAATAAAACTCGGGAACATATAGTTATTGGTATATTTTGATTTTGTAGATTCCATTTTTCGTAAATATGAATTTACAGGTTGAGTTTTATACAAGAATGTAGCCGTTGATTTAGTTTCAACAATGAACAGAAGTTTGAATAGTTGGAGAAACTCCTAATTGAGTATCCTGATGTCAAAGGTGCTGCAATTTCTAAACTGAAGTACATAGATTTATATTCTTACCAAGTTTTAATGGTTACTTTTTTATTTTTTAATTGTCGGTTAATTTTGAGGCATGCACTATCAATTATCAAGCACTAACTTCTACGAATAACATTGATAAAAAAAAACGTTTACTAGTGATGATAAATGATTTTTTCGCAAATTGTTTGTTGATTTAGTGTTTCTTGCAAGAAATATCAAAGCAGCACTACAAAGAATCTGAATTTTGTTTTTTTTGTCGGTAATGCGAAATAGTAATAGTATAGAATAAATAACTTGGTTGAATTTGATTGGTCAAAATAGGTGTATATTGTTTTTCGGTTTGATTACTCTCTTGTTCTTAAAATTTTATTTAGATTGTTACACTTTTTTTTTCGCTTTTCAATTATGTTTTTATATCATACCAGATTTTGTAACTACCTGCTGTTACATAAAAGAATATACTTTTCCTAGGAAGTCCTAAACAAACATACCTCATATAATGAAATATTTCGAGAATATTGGTATACACTATATTCTTGATGATTTATTTTTCACTTATGGGTAGGATGGTAAGAAATCTCTAACCAGAGTCTAGCATGATTGTGATAAATTGGTTCTATTAAATTTAAAACCTTTATTTCATTTGCAAAAATTCTATTTATATATCAAGATTTAATCATTAAACCAGTCACATAATATTTATGTATATTATATATATTATTTAAGTCATTCATAATATGAATTTTATATTTTAACATGTACTGATTTGAAAATTAAATTTTGATAAACATTTAGCATAATTCTTGAAAGGGCTATTTTCCAACCAGAAATACAAAACTATATAATTCTTGAAAGTTATAGGTTGTCTATATGAACAAAACTTAATATGTTCTTTAGTTTGTTTTTTTTTTAGCAAAATATATTCTGATTCTACCGAAAGGTTGATTTAGAATTTTTTTAAAAAAATTTTATTAAGTTTGGCCGTCTCTTGAATTTAAAAGTTAAGGAAGCAATGATTATATAAAAATAGCATCTTGTGTCTGTATAAAAATAACATTTTTTATGGTGTCCATATAAAAAAAACATTTGTTAAAGTTTTAAGAAATTAATGATATATTAATGTTGTTACAAAGAAGTTAAAAGTTGCATGCTTAAAAAATGTTGGATTTTTTTTTTGTGACAAAAAATGTTGGATGTTTAATATCAAAGTTGTGTGTCATGAGTTAATACTCAATTTCATTCCTTAAATTATACTAACTTAGAAAGTAACTAATCCTAAAAATTATCATTTGTATATATATGTTTAAACAGTAAGTTATACTATTCTCATTTATCATAGTTGTTTGATTTATTTATAGGTTTATTTTTCACTAACATGCTTGATATTACATTTGCAATGCTTTTTCGGGCATGGAATTTTACACCATTATTGCAGCCTATAGCGACGTGTTTGATCCCAAAAAAATCACATAATCTCATTACATAAAAATCAATTTTATATATTGACTCTTTTTCAAAATTAATTAACCTCAACTCCTCAAGAGGCAATCCAGATTAATAGAAATACAATAATTCTATGTGAACAAGTAATTTTGTCAATTTTATATATAACGTTTTTTTTTTCTTTGAGACGCGCAAAATCACAAATTGTTTTCATTTTTAATTTCGTGATTCTGCAACATTCTTCCTCTGCATTGTGATCTGCGTTGTTTACGTCAGGTAAGTGCGTTTTTGTGTTCTGCAACATTGTTATTTCTGTGCATTATTACTTTATATTTCTGCTCATTTTAGGTTTCTATTTCTGCGAAGAAGAAGAAAAATTTATTTCTATATATTATTGCTTTATATTTTTGTACAATGTTTCTTTTTATTTATGTGCTTCATTGCTTTCTATTTCTGCATAGTTTTTGAGTTTTATATGAAGAAGAAGAAGAAGATGATGATGATTTTATTTCTGTGCGTTATTGCTTTCTATTTCTGTGCAATGTTGCTTTCTATTTCCGCGCATTATTGCTTTCTATTTCTGTGCAGTTTTTTAAAGAATAATTTGAACAACAACAACAATATAAAATAGAGAAGAAGAAGATAAACAACAATAACAATGTAATGACGACAATGTAAAACTGAAGAGGAGAAGGAGGAGACAACGATGACGAAGAAGGAGGAGGAAGATGTCATTGAGGAGGAAGAAGAGGACGACGATGACAACGGCGACGGCGGATGAGGAAGAAGAGGACGATGACGATGACGAAGAATGATGAGAAAGAAGACGATAACAACAGATGAGGAGGAGAATGCTTAGAAAATTAGAAGCTTTTGTAGTGAGAATTATGATGGTATTATTGCAAGTTTACTTGGTTATAACCATTTGGTTAATAAAAACACTTGTCCAAATAACATCACGATAAGAAATAATAAACTATTCCAATAAAGCAACACTTTTCTGCGAGCAAGAGTTTTATATTATTATTACTTTTATTATATGAGGAAACATCAATTAACTGAGGAATATGTTAGTTGTACAATCATATTTCATATAATAATGTTAATAAAGATATTAAACTTGTATTTATAGCTGGAACCTTGTGCCATCATAATTAAATTTGTGATTGCAAGATAAGAAAATAACATAAATATATGGCTACGAATAGTGTGAGACATGCATTAGTAATAATTTTGATAATTGGAGTGGTAGTTATTTATGTTTCATCAGGGTTTAAAGCAAGATGCAAAGAACTCTCTCCGATTGATTCGTTGTTACAAGGGAGTGGTTCTGGTAAAGATATTAAAACTGTCTTTACATAAAAAAATTCATCTTTCATTCGTTAATTAAAATTATGATATTTTAAATTTTTTATATGTGATACATTTTCTTTTATTTAAAAATATTATCATTCTAGTCAAATCATTATTTTGGTTTTGATAGTAATATTTTATATATTTATTTATAAATTCATAAATTGCGTATTTTTAAAATATTTTACGTTTTTATTTATGAATTAAATACTTTTTTGATATTTGAGATTTTTAATTTTAGTATATCAATGTTTATTCTTAAATAATTTAATTATAATTTGATAATTATTATCTTATTTTCTATTTCATTTTTTTATTTTTCCAATTTTTGTTTTTCCAATTTTTGTCTTTTTATGCTTCTTTATTTTCAATTGTTACTTCTTGTTTCTAATAATTTATTTCTAATTCTTACTTTTTTCATGTATTAGGTTTTTCTAATTGATCATTTTTCAATTATAGAAAAAATAAAAGAAATCTTTAAAAAGAAAATATTTTAACTGTCTTTACATGAATGACAGCCATTTGATAAAACTATAGTGACTAAAATGATTGAATTACACGACGTTATTAGTTATTATTGAAGGGGCTTTTGTTAATTAGATGTAGATGTGAGGAGGAAAAAGTCGTTAATGTGCGTAACATCATGCAAAGAAAAGTATCGGTTTGATGACCAACAATACAATAGCTGCTTTACCAGATGCATTCAGCTCTTTGGCAAACCCTGGGACTACAGAAAGAAAGGAGGTAACTTAATTGTTCTGAATTGTTTTAGTTTTATTAGTTTATTAAAATTAATGGAATATTATAACCACGGCATACCGGTATTTCAGCATTTTTAACCGTTGATATTAATTATATATTGATTTTATAATTAAAATCAACCAAGATCAACGACTAAAAAGTAGTAGAATATTGATGTGCTGCACTTTTCACGGCATACAGTATTATTTTCCAAAATTATATATATTGAGTTAAAACGTTATATGCTACTAAAATTTATCATCACTAAACCCTCTACAAATTTTCTTTTCATTGCCAAAATAAATAAATGAAAATTATTCTATATCTTATGAATGCAGAAGTTAATAAAAAATTCTTTAACAAGAATTAAATGAAGAGTGAAGATTATTATTAAATTCAGAAAAAAAAAATATATGTTTTTATGAGTTTTTTTTTAAATATTTTAAAAAATAATCTTCACTCTTCGCCCAAACGAGTACTCAAAGTTGTTGCAAGGATAGCACACCACCCACCTGGAGGAAATCCCCAAAGGGCAGGTCGCCACTATACTAGTTGAATGACTTGCTTCGGAGAAGAAAATAAATACTTTAATAATTTACAAAACAAATCAATATTGTTAATTAATTAGTAGTTTTGACTGTTATCATAGGATTGAGGTTTGTGACATGGGAAAAAATTTCATAATTTTATTGTAATTAAAGTAAAACAATGTAAGTACTATTTGATAGTTTATTACTTTATATTTTTAAGTTATTAAAATATTTAATTTAGTTTCATGTATTTTAATTTTATTTTATTTTGTTATTAATTAGTGGCTTTTCTTGTTGTGGTTATGGATGGGAATGGGGTTTAAGGAAAAATATAAATATTAGCACAGAAATTAATTTTTTTTTGTGTTAATATTTACTTTTTTCTGTATTGATAAATGGTGTATATAGATGTGTAAAATAATACCCATAGATTAATTCTAATTCTTAATCACCATGACCAAATTTTGAATAATTTCTACAGATCAAAAAGAAATATCGGATTTATAATAAAATGTGGTTAATAATTTAACCCAAAAAAAAAAAAGAAGAAATAAGGGTGCGTTTGGGAGAGAGACTGAGATTGGGAGACTAAAACTGGAAGACTGAGACTAAGAGAGTAAGACTGAAATAGGTTTGTGTATTGTGTTTGGTTTAAAATTAATTAGAGATAGAGACTGAGAGATAAAGATTGAACTAAGTTGATGTAGCAGAAATAAAGGTTAATATTAGAAACTATAATGTTGATTGAAGATATTTAAGTAAAAAAATATTATTAAAATTTCAGTCTCAATTCCTAGTCTCTCAGTCTCTCCAATTTGGAGGTACTGAAAATACTGAAATTTTGGGGACTGAGACTGAAATTTTAATTCTAGTTTCTATTCAACAAACATAATACTGAGTCTCAGTCCTAGTGCTTAAAAACAAACGCACCCTAAATGAGCTGAATACTAAAACGGGTGTCATTTGAACTTTGTCCCCTCCTCCTCATGCGAGTCGAGACTTTTTTAACGACCTAAAGAAAAGAAAATACTAAAACGGTTGGCACCAAGGCATATGATAAATCAGTATTAAACGACTCAAGCACTAGGAAAGGAGACGAGATGCATGGTATGAAATAAAAAAGCAATAAATGAAAGCAGAAAAAAAAAAGAAGGTTTAAATAGGAAGAAGAAGGAAGGCCTAAGGAATTTCAAATCTTACAATTTTATTAGAAACCGACTTTTACTATATATACAACACACCATTAATGGATACACTAAACTAAATTCCTCTGCTGCATAAAATGTTTGATATGATGACTCTTCAAATAATTAGCATTGCATTTTAGAAAATAAATAAATATTGAGAATTGTCATATATATTTTCAAAATATATTTTATAGGCTAAATAATTTATTAACATAACAATATTCTTAACATCAAGAATGTAATTTTTGGAATATAATTTTAAATGAATTATGCTATTGTTACACTCTTTAGTAAACATCAAATTTATACTCATAAAAAATATGATTATTATTATTAATTAAATATATATATTTTAATATTCATAAAAAATGTAATATATCAAAGCAGTTATCATATTTTTATATGAGTGTCAATCTGATGTTTACTAAAAGAATGTACACGTAACAGAACTTATTTTAAATCGTGAGATATGATGATAGTACCTTAAAAAGTTAATAAAAAATAGGTTTTCATATTATGTAAATAATAATATCATGTATACACAAAAGAAAATAGCAATTATTTATTTATGTATAAATACATATATTATCTGACATACTTTTTATTGTGTATTTTCTATTTTAATATGTATTTTATATGAATAATTATATTTTCTTTCCAAAAAAAAATAATTGCATTTAAAAGAGTTCTTTTACTTTCCAATGTAATTATAAGTTATTTTACTGTAATTAAAATATTAAATTTTAGATAGCTAGAATCTGAATGATTATTATTTCTCAAAATTCAAGGAATCCAGAGAAAGACAATGAAGTTTAATGAAAATAATAAACTATTTTAATTTTAGGGTTAACAGCACTTGGTTATAGTAAGAAGCTAAGCTTTTGTTTTTGTTTGTGTAAAGGTACGAAGGGACATAATAAACTAGGGGAATAAAATTGTTAGCTAACAATAATGAAGATTTTAAACTTGCACATAATCCTCAGTGCATGCTCCATATATATTGCTAAATAAATATATCATTTTTATTACGAAGAAGAAGAAGGGAATTATACAAAAACATATATGGCTAGAAACAATAATATGATGATACATGCACTAGTAACAATGTTGTTGATGGTAACAATTATTTATTCTGCCATTGCTGAATTTCATGATGACGACTACATCAACTCTCTCGTTCCTGGACAATCATGGTGGACTCATCATTCTCATAATATTATTGCAACTAGTAATACTAAAAAATATCACAAAGGAAAAAAAGGAAATCAACAACCTCCTCAAGAAAATAATAAGAAGCGGGCGCCGCCGCCGCCGCCGCAAGAAAATGAGCCTTCGGAAGAAGATTACCCTCATCAGTCACCGGTGGAGAGTTCTGAAAAGATAAAGAAGAGGGAGCAAAATTTAAAGAAGTGTCTTGAGAAGTGCGAGAGTTTATTTTTACCGCTTAGCCCGCATGACTATAATGCATGTGCTACCAGTTGTTATATTAAGTTTACATGAAGTACTGCCTCAAAAGAACTCTCTTCATGGACTCTCTCTCTTTCCTCTTCTTTGCTCGTCTCTTCTCCAACATCTTTTTATTCTATTTTTTTCTTCGTTTATATTTTTCTTCTGTTTTTTTTCCGTTTATGGTTTTAGTTTTGGATCTATCCCTGTGTGATCTTTTCATCTCATTTTGTAATGTATTATGGTCCCTTTATGGCTACTGTGGTATAGATTTGTTTAGATCTAGCTAGGAAGAAAACATCGTGGAAAATGGTTCTTGTTCATGAAAAAAAAAATTCAAATCTAAAAAATATTCAGAAATATATGAAGGAGAAGAAGAAATATCCTACAATGTTGCAGCACTTTTTTGTAGCCTTAGAAACGATGGTGACTCAAAACTATCCCAGTTTCTACTTGTTAAGATTTTCAATAATCGAATTTTGCGCCTCTTATGAAACTCCAATTCAGCATATAGGATATGTAATTTTTTTTTCTATGTAGATCTCATATTTTTTATAATATCTATAAATGTCGTTTGACTTTCCATGAATGATAATTGTTTTCTTCCGAAAAAAAAAAAGTTCTTCCCTAAGATTTTCTTTTAATAACAGATAACAGGTAATTATCTATCTTATATTACAATTCTAAGTTTAATGGACTCTTGGTGGTGATGTAAAATAATTTTATGCGTTCATCCAACTACGTAATAAAATATTAATTTTAATTTTTTTTATCTTCTCATATTTCTTTTAATAATTCTAGGCGTAGAACTAAATCCAACCAAGTTATTATTTATTCTATATAAAGTAAAAGACTGTTTTGATGTCAAATAAAAATTCATTTCTGTATTATTTAATATCAAAATAAATTTTTATTTAATACAAAAAAATGATTTTATTAAATTTGATTGGCCAAAATTAATGTACACATAGCATCCTTGTATTTGTTCTTAATCAACTTTAATATAAGAAAAAAAAAACGATGTACAAGAGAGGTATAATAAAATTGTGCATATAATATTCCTATTTATTTATATGATATATCTAAGATATAATTATATAAGCAAATAATTTAAGCAAATTAGTAAAATTAATATGCTTAGAAGTTCCTCTAACTATGTGAAAAAACTTCAAATTCCTATCTCAGTTTTGATCTTTAACTTTTTGTTTTTTAAAAAAATTGTGTAATGTTATACTTGATTTCAATGTCTTATATGTAAGGCCATAAAAGGATAGCAAATGGGCATGCTATTGCTCACCCCACTCTGCTCCGATCCACCCAAGCTTGCCGTCAAATATGGCGGGCTGGCCTACCTTCCTTAATTAAGCGGTTAGAAATGCCAAATTAAATAATGAAATCTTCTATTCCAAAAAAAAAAAAAATTAAAAAAATGATGAAATCTTGTAAAAGTAAAAATATCCAATCAAAGAAAAACAATTTTTTTTGGTGACTAAAGAAAAACAATTAAAATAAGAGAAAAGTTTCAAAGCTATATAACTTTTTTTTATTTGTATTTATTAATTACTACTAAAATAAATACATATTATTGGATACTATAAATATGTAATTACGATCATTTGAATTATAACTACGCTATGTACCCAAATAATTCCGTTAAGTCTTGATAGTTAATCAATTATGCTAGGTAACCAATAAAAATTCAATTAATATCAGCCAACAATTTAATTTGGATATTCTATTTCTTTATATTTCGGATATTTTCTTTTTAAGTTTCGGATGTTTTGTTTCTAAAAAAATATAAAGTTGGCTTAGGTTTCGAATGTTCTATGACTTCCATTGTAGATATTCTATAAACAGTAGTTTCGGATGTTCTATTTTTTGTTGGCTGATTTGTTGGTTAAAAAATTATTGGTTACCTATACTTTTTCTTTTCGTAATTACACTCATTGGCTTCATATTAATCCCCTAACGTTGGTTCCATAGCATTACTCTTCTTCTGTTAAAGGTCTTAAAGGACAGTATAAATAACCAATAATTTTTAAACAAACAAATCAGTCAACAAAAAATAGCTATTAGAACATTCATAAGGTTATAGAACATCCGAAACTTAAAGTAGCTATCAACTAACTTTAGAAACAGAACATTCAAAATCTAAAAACAAAACATCCGAAACCTAAAGAAATAGAACATCTAACTTAAGTTATTGGCTGAATTTTTATTGATTACCTAATATTGCTCAATAAATAATGTAGAGTCAAACAAAAGCTTGTTAAAAATTAGATACTAATAAGACCCAGTAATTAAGCATCCAACGATGCTACGGAATCCATCTTTATAATATCTATTTTCTTCGACCATTCATTAATTGACTTCCTAATTGATTCCCTATCAATTAGGCTCCTAATAATTTTTTTAAGCATCTGTATAAAAATATGGGTAATTAAATTAAATAAGAAAATTTTGGATTATAAAAACTTTTTATTACTCTTAAATCTTATTATAAACAATGTCATCCATTTGGTTTACATTTATAAAAGAATTCATACATGTAACAAAACTAATGCATGAGCATGAGCTAACTTCATATTCATGATATCCAATCCAACGGCAACTGGGTCCTGTTATCAGAGCTAACTTCATATTCATGATATGTAACACAGTTCAGGTACATCGAGTTCTAACTTCTAACAGCAAATTAATACAGTTTTATGAATACATACGATATTGCCAGACATATGTAACAAAATTAAACCATGAAATTAAAAGAAAAAAAAAAATAAAACAAACAATAACAATCTCAAAATGCATCATATTATTCGAGTAACAAGAGCAACCATATCTAACTTACTAAGGTGCTGATCATGTCTTCATCTTCCATGCTGCTCAGGGAGCCCCATTTTGCATCCTGCTTGCTCCAGAAACCGAGTGAGCCGCAAGTGTTTCGCGGCCCACTGCTCGGCGAGCTTCTGCTCCTTCGTCTCGGCATCCCTCCTTAACCCGGCCAGCTGTTCCCTGTACTCAGCTTCAATCCTACCTAAAGCAGCCTTCTGCTCTTCCTCAAGGGCCTTAATCTTTGCTTCAATTTCCTCCATCTTCTCCCTCCTTCGGGTAGCTTTCTCCGATTCCAGCTGCAGCTCCACCCTCCTTAACCTCCAGGCCGCCTCTTTCTTATGTGCGGCCAGAGCATGATGTGTTTCTTCCAGCTCTTTACAGCACTCCACCAGCTCAGATATCACCATGTTTTCGCCCGAAGCCGGAAAAGGCCCACAAAGAGTAGGTACATTGCCTAAAGCAAAAGGAGCATTATCTGGTGCTCTCTCGGGTTGCATCCAAGGAAATGGTGGTGCTGCCACGGTTGGCGACGAAAGGCTTAGCGTCACGGAGGGGGAATTCGGAGGGCCGGTTGTAGCACTATGAGAATTGGAAAGCCAGGAAGGAAGCACAGGGGAAGATGCAGGGGCCGGCGCGTCGGCGTGAAGAAACGGCCCGTTGGAAGAAGCCATAATAAAAGAAGGCGAAGGACTGTCCTTAACTAGCTTCTCGGCGAAACTCTCTAGAATGTGCTCGTACTTGCTATCGTTAATCGGTTCGGCGATTCTGGTAATCTCCTTCTTCTGTCTAAGTTGCTTCTCCTTGAACACCTCCCACCACTTGCCTAATCTCTTAGCTGTCCGACCGGGGACTTCGGCCGCGATCTTCTTCCATTTGTTGCCGTATTTGGCCTGGAGACGGATGACGAGATGCTGCTCTTCTTCGGTGAGAGATCCTTTCTTGATGCCTGGCTTAAGGTAATTCTTCCACCTTTCTAAGCAAGACTTTGCATCCCTGTTAAGTGGTGTGTTCATGCGCTGAGACACAAGATTCCATTCTCTTGGACCATACTGTTTGACATAAGCACGTAACAAAGCATCTTCTTCAGCTCTCCAACGTTGCCGGTCCTTCATTTCCAACTGCAAATCCCACAGCCCATTGCTTGAAGCTTGAGCTCATGATGTCTCTAGAAAAAAAAAAAAAGTTATGAACAAACTCAAACACTTCAATTTCACAGTGATAAAAAGTTATACACAAGGAAATATCAGAAACAAAGATGGAATTTCAATTGAATCTAGTTCTACAGCAATCCTAGTTGAACTAATAACAGAACTAATTCTTTTACAAACTCGGTATTAGTCACATAGTTACATAGAACGCAGTACGGTTCGCATGCCATTATGTCAAATATTAACGGCTAAAAACACTGGAACACCTGATATCATGAAATACCTGATACGCCTTCAATATTATATGTGAAAAGTATCCTTATAGTGTTACCGTACATAGATGAATTGTGAATTAGTACGAGTGAATTGATATATACCTCATCTAATTGGTGAATTCATGCATCTATGATCAGTCAAACTATACTATATATTTGTAAATCAATGTAATATGTAACTAAATACAATGATTTATGAATGTACCAATAAAATCAAAAGTCAAAATGACTTTGGATATGGAATAAAGGAGCTATCATACATATGGCATACAAATTTTGCTACACTCTGAGAATGCTCAAAACTCAAAAGATTTAGAATTCATGAGAGGAAATTAAGCTTCTTGATAATTATAGAAAATTACGTAATAAATCAAATTAATACTATTTCTACAAATTTACATCATTGTTAGAAGTAAACTTGTAAAAAGAAATGAATTAATACTACCAAGATAACATAAATGAAACAAAATATTTTTAATTAAGCCTTAAAAAATACAAAATGGGACATATATTATGAAACAGAGTAGTGAAGAAGACAGAACATGAAAAAAAGAACATAATTGCTAAAGGATAAAACAAGATGATTTATTGATTTCACATCAATAACAACAATGGTTAGTCTTAGTGCAAAGATTTTGAGAACAATCAACGAAAATGATCAAATAATTGCATGTCATTTACAAAAAAAATGCTATTAAATTACATTTACTTGTTTTAATTGGAATAACAATCTGATCTTATCACCCTAAACAGGGTTATCCGTACGGATCAATCTCTGTCAGTGAAATATTAAAAAACATTGAGAGTCTCAACTGAAACAGAACATTCTAAATTACTAGTTCAATACATTCTTCTAGAAATATTAAAAAAACCATGAAATTAACCACATTATCCATGGTGGTAAGTCTAAAGCTAAAGCAAAAACAAAATACATTCACACAACATTATAATTTCATATTAATGGGAAGAAAGCATACAACCAGATTCAAAATCTAGAAATCATATTGAAGTAAAGTTAAAACAAGAACCACAAAATTCCAAAAAATAAAATAAAATAAAATATGGACAAAAACATTATCAACTTTCATTATTTAAACCTCTCAAATTAATCATAACAAGAGCAACAAAAACAACTTTATTTTTAACAACAAAACAATTTTAATAATAATAATAATAAAAATAGTAGTAATAAAAAGAACATTGCAACAAAACCTCACCTCCACCAGAAAGCTTCAAGAACACATGGTTCAGATAAGAGAAAAGAAGAAAGAAGGTTAGGTCTTGAGAGAGATGGTGAAAGAGTGAAGAAAATGAGGAAAGAGCTGCTCCCCAACAACTCAGCAGTGAGGAGCACCTTTGTAACCCATTAAAGAACAAAATTTCTGTTCACTTAATTGAACTCACTCAAAAGAAAACAAACAAATACATAAAAATAAATAAGAGAGTGGGAATGAGGAGGGAAAAGGAAAAGGGATAAGAGACAGTGAGTGAAGTAGTGAAGCCTGAAGTGTAGCTTAGGGGGTTACCTTCTCTCTGGTGAGAGTGGTGAATGTGAATAGGGGTTGACGTACTCTTCTTTTCTTTTTCTTTTTCTTTTTTCCTTTCTTTTTCTCCCTTATACCGGACAAAATATAAAAGTTAGGTTAAATATAACGAAAAAAAATTTTAAATAAATAAAAAAACTTCGTTTTTTACCAAAATACACATTTCTGAGGATATTTACCAAAATAAAATCTTTAGCAGTATCGGTTCGGACCGGTAGACCGATATTGGTTCAATTTTTTAAAAAATAAAATACACCAGTTCCTTCTGGGAGCAGTACTGGGTTAATACCAATACCGGTCCTTCTTGGAGCGGTACTGGTTCAAAATTTAATTTTTTAATTTAATATTAAATATATTGATTTAATTAATAGAAATGATTTAGGTAATATTGAAAAATATATTAATAGCAATAAATATATTAATTTTTGAGCCGTAATTTTACATTGATTCAATTGACATAGAATTAATGTAATAATATATTAATTGATTTAATTAACATAGCATCAATGTAATAATAATAATCGGATCCATCAAATTAAATTCCAATCCAAATTAAAAAACGTAATAATAGTCATAAAGATATTAAGGCATAGAAATTATTGTTTTCAGGATGCACAAATGATAACATTATGCAGATTTGGATATTATCATTTATTATAATTAAATAAAATTTAGAGTAAAAATCAAAGAAGGAAACATTGTATATTTGTATTAATTCACTATATTTTTTCTTTTCACGGAAAAAATTATTTTACGATCCATTACC
>JASCZI010120986.1:14631-38426 GCA_036250425.1 Stylosanthes scabra | reverse complement strand
ATAGCAAGAAGTGGATTGTCTGGACTTGGTTGTGAAACTATGATCTTAGTACAGTGCCTTTTGGATATCTTCAATCTGATTTACTAGTAGTTGCTAATTATGTGTGGATATTTTGGTGAGTTTTGTGATGGCCTTAATGAACTTTATCTTTCACTATAGTCCTATTATGTTTGACATAATTCTTGTCAAGGGAGGAAGAATATGTTAAGTACTTAGTAGCTATTTTTGTTCTCTAAATGTATTTGAGATTAGTATTTGTTTTCATTTTATTTCTTAGATCCTCTAACCATTTCCCTAGAGAAGTTACTGTCTGAGGAGTGGGACAGCATTGTATTTGCGAGCCAAACCAAGTAGCCCTTGTCAAGTTGCATAGTAGTAGCATATGTTCTACAGTAAGGCATATAGGGCATATATCAGGTGTTTTTAAATGCTTTGTAGAGAAACTGCTGTATGTTGGTAAGGAGTTATTAATTGCTTTCCATAGAAACCCCTTTATTTTTTGTGGAACGTTCATGCTCCAAAACTCAGCCCACAGATTTGTATGCGATGAGCTGGAAGATGCTGATAGTCAGATGCTGGTAAACTCTTCAAAATCAGAAGTTTATATCCTTCCCGCCACTTTTTCAGTGTCGGAAACTCTCCTAGACCAACCAAGAGCATGAGTTCAGAAAACCTTCTTGAACAAACCTAATGCGCTTAAACACTAGTAACTAGCTTTGGATGAAGGAACTGAAGGAAGAATGACTTACTGTAGATCAGCAGCGCCTAATAAAGGTTTGCGAGACGATGCACGGTGGAGAGGCACGATCACAGAGGAATACAATGGATGGCTGCTGCTGGTGGCCACTAAACGAGAGGCAATGAGGCTTGTGGCTTGCACAGACAAGATTGTGATGACACGCGTCGGAGGAAAGTGAGGCGTGGTGAGGAGCAGGGAGCCCTCTCCTTCAAAAGCTGGCGACACAAACTGAAGACAAGCCAGAGTGCAGCTACAAGGAAGCAGCAGCGTCACCTTCCTCATCCTAACCGGGTTTGGGAATGGGTAAATTATCAGGTTCGGGCAGGGTTTTGTCTGGGCTCACAGCCCATGTCCCAAAAAAAAAAACACATTTTTGTAACAGTTTTTTTGCCTTTGCAGATTACTATTATCTTTGATCAAACTATATTTATCTGCTTCGATTGTGCTGTTAAACCTTTGTTTTGGAAGCATCAGATCTTATAGTTTACTTTGTTGCAAACTCTCCTCATTATTAAATGCTCTATTGACTGATTCCAGATACCCCATTCTAAGGATCTCAACTCCAGGTATGTTTCCATTACATGCATAATTATCAATAGTCTATCTATATTTGCTGAACACCATGTCTTAAACTGTTAAGGTCTGGATTTATCATTTAAAATAGTTACGTGTAATTTATGATGATTTGATGATCAAACCTACTCTTTAAGCAATATGTTGTAAATCTGCACATTTTATGTAGTACTACATCGAATTTGATTATCTTTTTTTTAGGATGGAATGGTCATTAGAAGTAGACTTCTGTACTACCATTTCCATATACCCATGGTTTATATTTTGTCAATTTAATCTATTGCTGATTTATTGTTACTGTCATGAACACTTGTTTATTGATATGTTGAAACACTTGAGGACACTACCATCTTGTTGTACTCTGATTTTCTATTATGCTTATTTTCTGGTTCTGAACTCTTGTTGTATATGTATGATGTAGGCTGAGGATATTTTAGATCCCTATGCATATCAAAACATAAACAGAAATTGCTATAGGTGTTACTAGAAAGACACAATGATTTTGGTGGTTTGAATTTATATACATGGAAAGAAGCAGATTTGGTTACCCTATAGAACTTCAAGTTTCTTAGGGATAGAGCAACAAAGTAGAGATGGAATTTGTCAGAAGATGCTCCCGCATGAGAAGAGAATGTAAATAAGTAAAAGTGAGACTATATATTTCAAAACTGCTTTAGTGCTTGGTACACATATTTTTTACTTTAATCATATTGTCGAACATATTAATCATGTGCTTCATTTCTACCACAATGATTTTTAATGGACCATCATATTTGACATATTTGATAAGTTTTTTACCCTTTTGTTTATGTAATTTCTTGTGCTTTGGTTGGCTACTAGATGCTTCTTCTTGTCAGGTTCAATTTTTATAAATTCCAGCACATTGTCTATGGCATATTCCTGTTTGTCTTCTACAAAGATAACCACATTTGTCAGACATAGATTTTGTATGTTTTTCATGAAAAGATAATCATGACTTTCTCTCATGCAAAAACTGAAAATCTGGAGTACAATCTATGTATCTTTAGGTGTTGCTGAGGTGTTTTGTGGTTGTTTTGATTGCCCATGGTGGGGCTATTTTGGGAGTTTGATAATCTTTTGATTACCTTGTAAACACTACTCACCCCCTTTTGTAGGGTTTTCTTGTGAGTTTTTAAACTGATCCAAAAAAAAAAAATTTGTTACAGGGGCTAATTGCTTGACCTCATGCTGTTGAAATTTTGTGGTAAAGTCCTTGGTTTCCTTCCCTCAAGTAAATCATGTAAGCTGGAAGCAATTAAGTGAATTAACTTATATTTTGCATTTAAATACATAGTTTTCAATGTATCAAAAATTGAAGTATTTATTTTGAAAAATAGGGAGTAAGAGGATGGAGACAGATTGAGAATAATCACCGTAAAGAATCATAATTTTTTTATTTATTTTTAATTAAATCACAAGTTTGCATGTTATATGGGATGTGTTTTGTTCTGTCACATGATCTAGCTACATTGCTGACCATTTAAATGACTGTTATTGCTTATCACACAAAAAAAGAAAAGACTGTCATTGTTATGTTAGGTTTGGTCGTGGTCCATACTCCATACTCTAGACCTTGACCTTGCACAAAACATTTTTTGGTTTTTTTTTTTTGGTTAACCTTTAATTTATCTATAAAATAAAACACTCAAATAATGTCTCAAAATTTTGACAAATTGATTTTTTCATTTATACGTTTGTCCTTCATTATTTAAAAATAAAAATACATTAGTTTTCTGATGTATGACCATATTTTATAAAAATATAAACCAATTATCTAACAACTTCATTCTATTCTATCCTTTATTAACTATCCAAATAATGGAGTGAGGTTACTGCATTCCATTTTAAATCGGTATCAACCTTTCCTTCAAGTAAAAGAAAAGTTTATCCTTTGGAGACGGGGAATTATTGGGGAAAGAAAAATTGAAAGCAGGTAAGTTGAATTTGGATTTTGGATCTCCAGACTCCAATCCATATGTCAGTAATAAGTAGTGTGGTCATTCTATTTACATGCACCAATTAAAAGAGATGATGGTTAATGTGGTGAACACTATCTTGGCTCACATTATCTTCCCGTGACCCCACTAAATTTTGTTTGGATTTTGCGAAAGTTTATTAGATCCTTCCTTCAAATTCAATACAAGCTCCGTTTCATTTCATTTCATGTCTTTTTTTACACTCGTAGCAGCTACTACTCTACTCGGGTCCCTTCTCACTTCATCACTTCTATAAAACCAAAATCTTTTCTCTCTCAATCCGAAAGATCACACGCTATTTTCTTTTCCTTTCTCCACCTTTCCTTTCTTTTGTTCTCCCTCTCTCTCTTTTTTTGTCTACATGGCTGAGAACCTGGATGACGGAGTGTTAAAGATTGGGCTTGGCTAACACTTTTAAATATAAATGTTAGGAAGTATAATTATTTTTTGGTGTCCAGGAAGTATAATATTTTGGTGAGTCTAAAAAAATATATATTAAGATTACTAATTTTAAAAAAAAATTGTAAAAAGTGATTGTCCTTTAGGGTGGTACGTTGCATTATTCATGATGATTTTACTTTCCCATAACATTTTAGAGTTGTAGTTAGGTCCGGCAATGGGGAGGGTAGAGTAGGGTTTAGTCCCAACTCTAATCCTACCAACGGATTGATATTTCATTTATAATTCAATCATATCCTATTCGTGGGTTGAGAAATTTTCAACCTTAACCCTATCCGCACTCAACCCGCGAGTATCCAACCCTATCCGCGGGTTGCGACTAATGAGAGATTTAATTTAGAAATTAGGATTTGTAAAATTTTATGTTATACTGTAAGTAAATTGAAGAAACTTTTACATATTCAAGGTATAAAAACTAGAAATTGAAGTGATAATTGGATGGTTAAAAATCTTTTATATAACTAAGAGATCATGTATTCTATCCTCAACACTAACATTTTTAAAAAATTATGTATTGTATATGGGGTGCAGGTTGGACAGATGGGGTTGAGTCTAAACCCTAACCCTACCCTACCTGCAAGCCAACCCGCTCCGCACTCAACTCGCTCCGCTGCGGGTAGGGTTGGCAACACGATCCGAACATATTGGATAGGATTGGATACCCGCGGATAGGACTAGTATTGCCACCTCTAGTTGTAGTTTTGGGCGTTTTGCCCCTACTAACACAAAAAATATTGGTGTCCTGCAGATATTTTATATACATATATATATTTTTTATGTTCCATAATACAGTGAAAAAAAAAATAATGAAGAGAAAAATATTTTTCTTGATGAATAATTAAATTTTAATCATGTAAAATATTTTATTTTATTTTTTAAATTAATTTTTAAAATAAAAATAGTACAACTCTTCATTTATATATGGTAAAATAATAAAAATTTAACCAACAACTTAAGTTAATGAATAAATCTATATGTACCATTGTATACACTTGTACACACCATTTAGCAACACGAAAAATATAAACATTAGCACAAAAAATGCTAGCTGAATTTATAACCAATAAAAATTCAACCAACAACTTAAATTAAATATTCTATTTCTTTAGATTTTGAATGTTTTATTTTAAAATATATATATATGGAATTATATATATTTAATTTTCAAAAGTTTTTAATTATGTGGTATAAAACGTTTTATTTTTAACTCGTTGAATATTTTCTTTTTAAATCTAATTTATTAGTTAAAAAATGTTAGTTACCGATAATTTTCTATGGGAAAGTATAGATAATCAATATTTTTCTGACCAACAAATCAGTTAATAAAAAATAGAACATCCGTAATGATTGTTTATAAAACATTCATAATAAAAGAAATAGAACGTCCAAAACCTAAATCAACTAACAATTAACCAAAAGAAATATAACATTTGAAACTTATAAACAGAACATTTAAAATCTAAAGAAATAAAACATTGGCTGATATTGACTGAAATTTTATTACTTATCTAGCATCGTTAAGATAAAATAATTAAAAGTCTTATAAAGTCAAAGTTACAAATTCAAACTCTGCCCTATGTTGATTCACCTGACAATCAGATCTACGTTGGCCCTCCAAAGTCCAAATATTTGTGTTGGTGGCGGTCGCCTTTGCCATCATCTTTGATTACCCATCCTAACTCATTGCAAAATCTTATTCATCTTCATAATCCCTTTATTTCCATGCAACTAAATAAAGTAATTTTATAACTTCTTTTTTTTTTTTTCTTTAGTCACGCACTTATTATATTTTCATATTTTGCTACGAAAAGAAAACAGAGAGCAAGAAACAAAGGGCTTCAAAATGCCAAAATCTTTTGACCTTTTCTTCTTGTTTATTGTGCTTGTCAGCATGTGTTGGACTTGGACGGTTGGACCCATTCAATTTTCTCATTTGACCTAGTTTGACATGTTATTGACTATAATATTCAAGGGATTTACTAATTACTATGATCCCCTATATAATTACAAGTGAAGTGTTTGTGGCTAAAAATTTGTCACCTGTTTCGTTAACAAAAATTAATTGTTTTATAATTGAAAAAAAAAACATTTAAAATTTCAGAGTCCACAACAAATCTCTAAGTAGTCAAAAAAGAAAATAAAAATCCCATAAGAAATCTCCAAGTTCCCCTTTTTGTTCTCCCTAACAAAATTAGGGTATCATAGGCTCATAGCATTATAAAATTTCACATAATCCTTGAATTAGAATATGGAAGAGTGAAAGATTGTTGTTCCACACTTCTTAATTTTGATTCATTCTTACAATAATAATTTATTAATTTAAGTAAAGACTAGCATTAGTCAAATAGAGAACCACATATTGTAGATCATATATTCAGAAGTAATCTTTGTCTGAATTTCATTTTTTAAAGCAAACCCATGTGTCAGCTTTGACAAATCAGTTCAATCATTTAAAAAAGAATACTCTATGCACATGATTTTAAAAGAATTGCACCAAACATCAACCCACATGGTCAAATTCATCTACCCGGCCTCTAAATTAAATCAACAGATCATAATGTGCACTTTTGCAGCTTGAAAAGGTCATCATAATTCATAATTGAAATAAAATAATTGAATCATCAATGGCTTCAACAAAGTAATGAGAATAGTTCTTGTACATATTTAACCGATGTGAATTTTATAATACATTTAATATAACATTATTTATTATTTTTATTATAGGATATCTCAAATTTGAGCCTTACTTACGACACTAAATAAAATAAAAACTAATTCTAGTATTAAGTTTGAATTACACTATGAATACAACAATCAATTTAACTAATAATTAATTCTTAAATAAAATTTAGATTCGTAATAAATTATAAATTAATTATTGATTTATTAAGGGTGCGTTTCGTTTGCATTTTTATTTTCTGTTTTCATTTTCAGTGTTTTCTGAATTTTGTGAAGAAAAAAGTGAAAATAGTAGAAAATAGAATTTTATTGTTTTTACTGTTTTCACTTTTTCCTTCACAAAATTCAAAAAATAAAAAACATTAAAAATGAAAATAGAAAATGAAAACGCAAACTAAACGCACTTAAACTTTCGTGATATTGTGAAAAAATTAATAGTAGAATGTTTAGGTACACAAGTAATTAATCATAATAAAAAAAATAAAAATAGATAGAGATGCATTTATTTTGCATCTACCCTATAATTCTTTTGGGGTGGGGGATGAATAAATTAGTCTAATAAATTGCCATGTTTGTTTGTTGGGTATAAGAGGACAAATATTGTTACACAAGTAGCTAGAAGAGAGTTAAGTCAACCATCTACTACTACTATGGTTTTGTTTTCAAGAGCTTTCCATTAACAAAGTCACCAAAGCTCCACTTTTTAATTTCTTCCTTGCACTTTTTAGCTTTAACATTCTTCTAATCAAAACCCAAATCATCAAAAGTTGAAAAAGTTCTTCTACTAAGTGGAAAATCACTAGGATCTGGCTTTGACAAGTGGGTTCACTTTTGCTGTTGTTTGGATAGTGCTCTTGCATTTTGTGGTGCAAGCTTTGCTTTTTGCTAACATCTGAGTTCATATAATCCAAAAGGTTTTCAATTCAAGAGGTGAATTCTTTTGTTTTTGATGGGTGCTTGTTGGAGCAATAGGATTAAGGCTGTGAGTCCTTCCAATACAGGTAAAAGTTAGCTTCTTGAACTTGCAAAGTTTGCATTTTTCTCTTTTTTTTTTTTTTTTTTCCACCCACTTTCAATATCTGAATGAGCTAGCATAGTTTATGTCTCAAGATTTTACTATCAAATACTTAAAGTTGTTAACTTTATGGAGAATAGAGTATTGGGAGTATCATATGCATGTATGCTAGTGTGTGTGAACCTGTTTCAGATCCATGCAAAAAGTTAAGGATGTTGTGTCTTCTTTCTGATGTTGTGATCTGTGCTTCCTCTCAGTTGAGTTTTGATCTTGGAACTCTACTCTAGGATTTTGATTTTAGAGGTAGGATTTTGGTAAGGTGATTCTGAGAGGGTGAAAGCTGTAGTTTGAAGTTGAGGGAAAATCTTGTTATTGATTGGGGTTTTGTTGGAATTCATGCAAATTTGGTAAATGAGAAGTGATTTTGTTCATTTTGATTGTTTGAAGGCCAATGATGGTGCTTGAATCTTTGTGAACATTGTCTTTCTTGGTGTTTAAGCAGGGTTCACGTCGCGAAGTGCGAGCAGAGATGGTTATGATATCAGCTCGAATAGTAGGAGCTCATCAGCCTCCATTCCCATGACACCCCGGACCGAGGGTGAGATCTTACAATCTTCCAATTTGAAAAGCTTCAGCTACGCCGAGCTAAAAACCGCCACGAGAAACTTCCGGTCGGACAGCGTCTTAGGGGAAGGTGGATTCGGTTCGGTTTTTAAGGGGTGGATTGATGAGCATTTACTTCCTACCACAAGGCCAGGAACTGGTGTGGTTATTGCTGTGAAGAGACTCAACCAAGAAGGTTTCCAAGGTCACAAGGAATGGTTGGTAAGTATTAATTCTTCTCTGTATACTCTTTCAAAGTGGATTAAAACCATTTTCCACTCAGCAATTTGGAGCAATATTAATTAGTTTTTGTCTGCTAATAACCGTATTAAATGAAGGAGAGATAATAAGAAAAAAAAAAGTGTAATAAAGTGATATTGTACATTTACTTAAATATATCCAATTTGTGTTGATTACTCCACTTTTCTTATCTGATACCTTTTGCAAAACTTCTGTGAAACCATTGATGTTATTGGCAAGTTAAGTAGATCACCTTTTAGATGAATAGATTATGATTCAATCCATTGATACTAAAGTAAAACTTAGGTCCGAAAAATGATTTCGCTTGGTGACTAATTTTCTTGGTTTGCATTATGATTCTGCAGGCTGAAATCAACTATCTCGGACAACTGCAGCATCCTAATCTAGTCAAATTGATTGGCTACTGCTTAGAGGACGATCACCGTCTTCTAGTCTACGAATTCATGCCTAAGGGAAGCGTGGAGAACCATCTTTTTAGGAGTTAGTACTATCTAATTTAGTTGCATAATTTTCTTGTTCTCCATTCTCTACTACTTAAATTAGTCTATAATGCATACTTAACTAGTTAACTGCTTAATTCTAGTACTAATGGTGACTGAAACCGTCGTTAATGCAGGGAGTGTTCATTTTCAGCCGCTTTCATGGACTTTGCGATTAAAAATAGCCCTCGGTGCTGCAAAGGGTCTTGCGTTTCTTCACAGCACGGAAACTAAAGTCATATACCGAGACTTCAAGACTTCGAATATCTTGCTTGATACTGTATGTATATCTTGCAAGCTTGGCAATGTCTTGTTTGTTATGGTTGAATTGAATGTGATGGATTAAGCATTCAGTCACTAAGCTGCCTCAGTGGCTTATAATTTTGCAGAACTACAATGCCAAACTTTCCGATTTTGGGCTGGCCAGAGATGGACCGACGGGTGATAAGAGCCATGTCTCGACTAGGGTCATGGGAACCCATGGATATGCCGCACCAGAGTATCTTGCAACAGGTATAGTATCTGGTGTTTTAATTGGATTCCTGACTTATTTTTTGGGTTATGTCCCTCTAATTTCTAAACTTAAAAAATTTGCAAACCGATCCTTGAACTTTTCAAAGTGTGTAGATTAACCATGTTGATGATTTCTCCATCAAGTGTTAACAAAAATGAGACATGTTTAGGGTATCAAACTTGCATATCAAGACACAAAATGTTATTTTTCGATTTTCACAAAATGTTATGAGGTAATGTGCATTATATTTTAGCACTAAACATGTGCTTTCTACTAGGTCATCTCACTTCCAAGAGTGATGTATATAGTTTCGGAGTTGTTCTTTTGGAGATGTTATCTGGAAGGCGCGCCATAGACAAGAACCGGCCATCCGGAGAACACAACCTAGTCGAATGGGCGAAACCTTACCTTTCCAACAAGCGTAGAGTTTTTCGTGTAATGGATACCCGTCTCGAAGGTCAATACTCGGTTAGTAGAGCTCAAAAGGCCGCCACACTCGCTTTTCAGTGTCTTGCCATGGATCCTAAGTATAGGCCAAATATGGATGATGTAGTTAGAGAATTGGAGCAGCTCCAGGAACCGAAGGACATGTCGAAAAATGGCAATCCGAAGGAGCATCGAGTTCGTAGGTCCGGCCTTAGCCTCCCTACATCTAGCAAAGGTATTGCAGATTCTCCAAAAAGGAGTGCTTATCCCAGACCTTCTGCTTCCTCACTTTATGCCTAACTTAGAGAATTTTGAGATGAGGCAATTTTTATGTGAAATCAAGCAGTTGTTAGGTGTGTCAAACACCATACTTTTATGTAAGCAATGTATAGTTCCTATCTTTCTTTGTTTTACTATTTTGGACAACCTAAGAAATTGTTCTCTAAAATTTGTTAGATTTGATCTAATTTGATGTTGATATTACTTTGTTTGTCCTTTTTGTTACTTTGGAAGCTGCAAATAACAAGTTCATGGGATATAAATAGTACCTCACTTTTGCAAAAATAGTTAATGGCCTCTTATCATTTTGTCTCTACATGCCAAATCAATTAACATTCTAATCAATCACACAATACAGATCTACTCCATCATGTTCCATTAACAATTTAAACATTACAAAATGGGTCTAAAAGTAGTAGTGATAAACCGAGTACATGAGGTGTTTTGGTGAGAGCCAATAACAATTAGACACATTAATCCTTGCAACCGGCTAAAATAAGTTACCAATATGACGTATCAAATTAAATTAAAAATGATGTGTCATGGATACCTGTCACATGTGAATGGTTGACACATTAGTTTTAACCTGACATGTCATACTAATAGTCTATTTTTAGCCGTTGTAAGGGTCGAAGTGTCTTTTTAATTGCTCAGGAGCCGCTATGAAGATTTAGTATTATTATGGTGTATCCAAGTCGAAAATGAAAAAGATCGAGGGTCGAAAAGAGTGTTTACTCTAAACATTTATATGCAAACATGTCAGCATGGCCTTGACAAAAAGGCATACCAGTTAGAGGGCAACTACTCCGACGAAATACAAAGATCGTCGTATGAAGATTTCTTATTTAGTCACATTTTAAAAGTGTCTTACGGGAGAAGTAACAATTTAAAAGAAATAGTAATGTTTTTAAAGAAAGATAACATTTTTATAACATACTAAAATTTAACCATTCATTTTATCATCGAATGGTCAAAATAAAGAATGTTCACACGTGCGTGCAAACTTCTGGGTTCAAGAGTGCTGTGTACCACGCACGTACCGATTAGTTTTTTATCCTAAGGAGGGTGATAAGTTGAAGTAATCACTTCTGTCAAGTTAGTTTTTTCAAAAATCTTATTGATGCTGAGAATTCTTTAGGGGATGGTGCTAAGCAATTACAACCTATACCATGTGGTTTGATGAGAATTATTAATTTACATAATTTGTTGCAAATGTTAGCTACAATTGTTTTTTTTTTTTTTTGCAAATCCTGTCATTATTAGAGTATGTATGCTCTAGATTAGTTGCGGATTAAAGTATTTGCGGTATTTTCTAAAAATATTAGCGATTTTTGTTGTGGATTTTATTACATGTGGAGCTAGTTGCTAAGATTAATTACAAATTTTGATGCAAATTAATTATTTGTGAAATTTGCTAAAAAATTAGTTGTGATTTCTGTTGTGAATTATTACTTACGGAGTTTGTTGCAATAATTTGTTGCAACATATGTATTTGCAAATTTAGCTGTCAAATTTATGTGTGATTTTTATGCAAATTTGTCTACTTGCAAAGTTTGTACAAAAATTAGTTGCGATTTTTGTTGTGTATTTATTACTTGCAAAATGTGACGCCACTTGTATCTACGAATTTTGTTGCGATTTGCTACATGCAAACAATTTCGTAGCTAAAGTGCAGCAGAATTCGACCAAAGAGTCTTCTTTTACACAAAATTATATGCGAATTTTATAGATTATCCACAACAAAATTCACAAAAAGGTTACATGCGAATCCGTAAATTTGCAAGAACAATTATCCACGAACTCATATACTGCGGAATTAACTTCGTAACAAAATTTGCAGGAAATAAGATTACATGCGAAATTTCTTAAAAAATTATAGAAAAATCTACATCTAATAAGATGCTGTTTTTTAGTAGTGCACAAAAATAATTTTAAAATCTTAATTGTAGTATCAAGTAGTTAGAGGGTTTGAATGAGGAAAGTCTCTTGAATTGCTTTGTTAGAAAGTTTTTAAAAGGAGAAAATTAGATGAATTATTGGTGACGGTAAATTCTCATGATTGGCACTATCCCTATGAATTGAATAATTTTAGTCTCTGGCTTGATTTTTGTTTGGGAGATTCTAACCTCTCTAATTTCAAGTTCAGAAAAATGATCAACTAGAATACCAATAAGCTTTCGCCTCTGAATTTCTATTAACTAGATATTCAGATTAACCATAGAATTGGTAATTTATTTGTTATATAAAATTTTAAACAATAAATGTATAATCAATCATACAGAAACTAACTTTTAATTAGTCAATATTAATTAATTTTTTGTTATTATAAAATTACTTTTTTTCTTCAATCCGTTTTTTTTTACCATTGGATTCAAAATACTTAAATATATACACAATTAGGTGTATAAATATCACTACCTTTAAATTGATATATTGAGTTCCAAACCAAAATTTTGAGTAGTTTAATTTCCACTAGCACAAGAAGGGACACACAAAGATCTTGTGCTTAGATTGCCCAACATATTTCCAAAGTTTTTGATAATCACCAATAGGAGATGTTTTCGGATCTTGGACAATGAAAATTTACCCCCTTTCTCTTTTATTACCAATCCACATCAACTTGTTGTTTGTAGCCACTTGAAATAGCAACTTAATTTGTATGCGATTGTTCAACAATCAACATATATAGCAAACTATAGAGTAGAAACTAGATATATTAGTTCGAGTAATCTATTTATAATAATTATTTAATTTAATAGTAATTAATAAATAAAAAACAAAAGTCAAAATAATAAGAAAAGAGAAAATATTAGTAGCTAATACATTTTTAATGAATAATTGTATTTATCATTATCGAGTTAGTTCACCATTTTGAATGATATATTTTCTATTATTTCGAATGATCTATTACTCATTATTTCATATGATTTGTCTTCCACCATTTGAGGTAATCAGTTTTCACGCAATTTTTATACGTTTCCTATTTTATATTGACGCCTTATTGGTTGATATTCTGCTAGTTACATGACCATACTCTTTAAAATTACGACTTCCAAGCTCTAACTAACAAACTTTTCCATTACATTTATATACTTAAATATTTAGTTTCTTTTCAGCATTACTACTCTTAAAGAAAGTTATAAGAAAAAAAATTCATTTAATTTTGAAATTATCTCTACAAAACTATAAGATTCAATTTGCTTTATAGTTTTCTTTATTAGTGTGAAAATATAAATTAAATATATACTTTCATAAGAAAAAGAAAGTGCAAATGAAATTTGTTTTATCAAATAAAGTATTTCAAAAAAAAAAGAAGGGTTGAAGATTGATCTTCTTCAGGATATTTCCCTTGCCCCAACTCAGTCAGGAGGGTTGTGCTAAGTTGATAGAGCCGGTTTCTTTGACAAAGGTCAAATATGCTCTCATGGGGATGAACTCAGATACCTCAATTGGGGAGAGATGACTGAGTGGACTAAAGCGTTGGATTGCTATTAAGGCTCCAAGGGATGATTTTTAGGCTCTCTTTCTTTTAAGAAATATTGGAATGTTGTTGGGATTGATATTTGGAAGATTGTCCAAAAAATATTTTTTTGTGATTTCTTAGATACTTCAATTTTCGAAACTCTATTGATTCTTATCCCAAAGGTGGAAGTTCCATCTTGCATGAAGGATTTCAGGCCAATTAGCCTTTGCAATGTCGTTTATAAAATCATAACAAAGGTGTTGGTGAATCGATTTAGGCTGTTTTCATCTTACATTGTGTCAAGGGTTTTATTCCAGGCAGAGGAACTTGTGATAATATCATCATTGTCCAAGAGGTTCTTCATTTTATGAAAAGGACAAAATCTAAGAAAGGGACCATGGCTTTTAAAATTGATCTTGAAATGACAATGTGAATTGGCATTTTCTTGCTCATTCTCTAAAAAGCTTTGGTTTTCCTGCTAGTACAGTTAGTCTCATTATGCGTTGTGTGTCCTCTTCTTCTCTATCTCTCTTGTGGAATGGTGATAGACTTGAGAGCTTTGGACCTAAAAGAGGGTTGAGACAAAGTGATCTTATGTCCCCTTACCTGTTTGTGCTCTGTATGAAAAGATTGGCATGCCTCATTTCTAAAATGGTCTTGGATGGCTCTTGGATTCTGGTTGTTGCCT
Organism: Stylosanthes scabra; assembly: GCA_036250425.1. Taxonomy (NCBI): domain Eukaryota; kingdom Viridiplantae; phylum Streptophyta; class Magnoliopsida; order Fabales; family Fabaceae; genus Stylosanthes; species Stylosanthes scabra. The sequence goes on along the minus strand of JASCZI010120986.1, from coordinate 24,251 downwards.
CCAAAGATGGGCCGAAAGTTTCTCATCTTATGTTTGCTAATGATTTATTGTTTTTTGTAGAGCAACTAAATCTCAAGTTGAAGGTGTTATGCATGCTCTTGATTTGTTCACTCGTGCTTTTGGTTTGAAGGTTAATTTATCCAAATCAAAAGCTCTTTGTTCAAAGAATATTACTTAAAGGTGTAAGGAGTTGCTATCAGGAGTCTCTAATATTTAATTCACTCAGAATTGAGGCAAGTATTTGGGTTTATTGGTCATGAGAGATCTTTTAGGAAGGCGGTGCAGGATGTTATTGAAAAGATTCAGCACTGTTTGGCAAGTTGGAAAGGGAAGTTACTTAACAAGACAAATAGATTGTGTTTAGTAAAATGAGTTCTGTCATCTATTCCGGTTTATCAAATGCGAGTTATCTTCCTTCCTTTTTATGCTCACGATAAAATAAATTCATTGATGAGGCGGTTCCTTTGGAAAGGTGATGCAACCAGCAAAGGTCTTTTGCTTACTAATTGGAATAAAGTGGTGACGCCAAAAAAGTTTGGTGGCTTGGGGTTCATGATTCTTAATGCCTGAATTTAGCTTTATTAGGAAAGCTGGTCTGGCAAGTGCTAAATTGTAAAGAGAAGCTTTGGGTGCAATTTGTTACTAAGAAGTATTTAAGTGGTTCTCGAAATTAGGTTTACTCTCAGGGAATTTCAAAAACGTGCAAATCTACCATCAATACTTTTTTTTTGTGATGACTTAGTTTGGCATACAAGTAGTCATGAGCAATCTCTTTGGCATGATCTTTGGAGTCCTCTTGGAAGGTTAGGTAATTTTCTTCCCTTTGCCCATATCTCTGATCTTTACTTATCTCTTCGGGACGTTCTAGTTGATAGGGGTATGCACGGATCGAATCTGATTAGATTTTAGCAAAATTTCGATTCGATCCGCACAATTCCAATCAGATCAGATATGAGATCCGCACTATTAACATCCGGATTGGATTGCGGATCTATCTGCTAAAAAAAACTCATTTTAAGGAAGAAAAATGAAAAATATTTTAATACAATACCCATTTTTTTAATATATCTTTTATATAACATTAAATCAACAAATTCAAAATAACATAAATTAAAAATAACAAAAATACATTCAAACAAATGGGTATAAAAGTCATAAAAACATGTATTAATATATATATTTTTATTATTTATTTATTAATATGCGGATTCGCGGATGACCATTTGATATTCGTGATCCATACCTATTAATGTGCGGATCCGATATGATCTGATGGTTGTGCGAGGCCGCGAGACCATTCTTTCATCCGGTCTTTGGTGGATTTAGCGTCATCGTTGCAGCATGACTTTTTCTAATGTAAACACTTGGTCTTTGAGTAAGGTTGTTGTTCTTGGTACGTTGTCCATTAGGGGTGTGACAAGGCCAGGCACCCAACAGGGGTCTTGGACTTGACCTACATTGAGCTTTGTTAGGCCTGATTTTTTAAAGATATTAATAAATTTAAACAAATATAAAAGTCTTTTTATATATATAGACAAGGCTTGATTCATAAAAAAAAGCCTTTTAAACTTAATAGGCTAGCTCATTTGTTTTTATTTTTAATAAAAATATACTATAAAAATATATTTTTTGTTGATCCAAAACAATCTTTTTTGTTCTATGCTAGACAAATTCAAAAAATCAATTGATAGTAATCCAATTTATACAAACCTATTAAATCATAGGTCCAATATTTACACCAACCTACTTATTGAAAATTTTTTATTGGGCTAGTTTGATTTCAAATTAGATTAGGCTAAGGATAAATGTGCTCTTTCTACCTAGATTGAAACCAGAAACTAGTTTACTTTGAATTTTGCAAAAAGACGTAATTTCTATGAATTAGAAGTGATTTCTTTTGTTTTTGCTCTTTAGCTTGTTTTTCATTTCCAAGACACAAAAAGAAGAAAAGTTTGAAGAAAAGTACATGCATCCTAGTTAACTAGGACTGTCAAACGGTATTTAGGCCCGGCCCGTTTAATCGGTTTTATACGGGCTAGAATTTTTTTAGTCCGGTTCATTTATGACTAGCCCGACAGATAAACGGGATGGCCCGTTTAATTAATTAATTAATTAATTTTTTTAAAAAATAAATAAAAATTTTAACTTAAAAAAATTACTTTTGACAAAAAATTATCTTTTTAGCCAAAAAATCTTAGAAAAAAAATAAAATTTTTTAGTTGATGGATCGAGTTTTCGGGTCGAATAAGATGAAATATAGGGAAAAATTTTCTTTTTTTAAGAAAAAACTTAAATAAATTAAATAAACGGGCCAGCCCGTTTAGTCCGCGGGCTAGCCCGTTTAAGTTTGGATTTTTTCCGGGTTAAACGGGCTAGCCCCTTTAAATCCGGATTTTAGCGGTCCGGATTTAGAGACAAAAGCCCGTCCGTTTAGACGGATAAATGGGCTGGCCCAACGGATTTGGCCATTTTGACGACCCTATAGCTACCTAGATAACTACTTATAACGTCTCCCCCCACCCCGTTTTTCTTTAATCTCTATTAAATGAATTAATTTCTTTTCCAAGTCCACCTAATTATGCTTCGAATAAGTATGGTGCAATTACTTCATAGTTCATGACACCCATGATTTCAATAGAATAAGGTGGTTACTTAAATTTTTAATATTAGTTTTTTTCCCCTTATTAGTTATTACATTCATAGTATAGTGTCTGTCACTAACAAACAATAAATAACAGTATTTTTAGAATAATATGGGTGCAAGCTACATTCTCTAAATGTACTGTTGTTCTCCTTAAAATCAATAAGTGCAACCACCACAAATTATCCTAATATACTCCTATTAACAATGTCCAATAGCTTGTAATCTTAAACTCTGTGAAGAAAATTCTGGAAAATAATTTAGAAATAATTTTTTTCTTCATAATTTATGAGCTATGAAACCTAACCTGCCTAGTTAAGTAATAAAGATTTCATTGGGAGGCGGGATCACATGAGCTCTTGAGGACAAATTCAGATTGAAATACATTATGTGGTTTTTTTCAAGATTTATTTTATATTTATTTTATATTAATTTTATTTTATTGTATTAGTGTTGGTTTTTTTGGGCTCCCTTCCTATGTGGAGAAAGGCCCAAAATATTGATATCCAAGTCCATGGAGATGTTGAAGTGCTGATGAGTGAGTTAGGATTGTCAAGAGAGGTCTCATTTGACACACAAACACAAGAATTGAGAGAGGAAGAGAAGAGAGAAAGTTGTCCACGTTTTTGTGCAGAGCAGCAAACTTTGAGTGCTTGTATCTCACTCGTTAACCGTTGGATCGTTGTGAAATTTTAACTGCACATTCACCTCATCTTGTTCTTCATTCTGAACGATGGAGATCTTGATTGGAGGTCTGTGGTTGGAGAAAATGTGCACGGAAAGAGGCTCTGCAGTTGTGGTATTTTCATCTTCTTTGTTCTTGTTTATGAGCTTTGGAGCTTGGGTTGTTTGGCTTGTTATGCACATTTGGTGCAGTAATTTGTGACTCTCTTGTACCCTATTTTCATCATAGTGAAGCTATTTCCTGATTTTGGTGACCCGTGGTTTTTACTTCTCACATTGAGGAGGTTTTCCACGTTAAAATCTTGGTGTGCTAAATTATCTCTATTTTCCGGTTATTGTTGATTTTTCCGCTGCTATTTGGTGTTATTATTGCTGCTGGTTTCACTTGGTTTGAGTGGTTATTGTTGTTCCTCTAATTCTTGCAAGTAGGGAATTGTGTATTTTAATTCCTATCAATTAGACTCGAGTAAATTTTCGCCCCGATTTTTGACCATTTAGCATTAGGACATTGCACCCCTAACAAATCAATAATGACAATTTGGTCCATGACCAAATGATCCCTAGGACATTGCGACCCCAACAAATATAAAATAACAGTCCTGTCCTGGACCAAATGATTCATCAGACAATCCGCCCCTCTGTTAATGTTATTATCAAACCCATGTTAATTTTGTCTTCCAACTCCATTAATTTTCCATTCAACTCAAATTCTTGATCACATGAGACACCAAAAATAATTGAAATTTTGTCACTGTGAACAAAAGATACCAACAATATATAAAAAGTATGCAAAAAAAATATTATGGTGAGCATTTTGTTTCACAAAAATGGTTCAATCTGGACATTAATGTTACACATAGACTAAATCCCTTAACTTCTGACAAGTGACAGTAATATTAACAGAGGGGGCACATTATCTGACGGATCATTTGATCAGGGACCGCGTTGTCTTTTTTTATTTGTTTGGGACCAAAATGTCATACAAATCTTTTGGTTAAGGGTCGGGTTGTCATTATTGATTTGGTAGGGGCGCAATGTCCTAATGCTAAATGATTAGGGACTAGGGTGAAGATTTACTTTAGGCTCAATCATAACTTGATCCATTTTATTTTAATAAAATTTTATATTAGAGTTTCGATAACAAGAGATATAAAAAACCTTTAAAATTTGTGGTCATTTTTTATCCAATTTTGATAAAAGAAATCATTTAAAATTTTGTGATGAAATTTGGATATTGTAAATAGGTAAAATGTATAATTTCTTTATTTGTTGCATCAGAAAATCAAATTAAGATAGAATAATTTTTTTTTTTTTAATTTCACCCCATCGTGGGACTCGGATACGATAATTAACCTTCTCAATCTCAAATAAGGTCACATATCACGAGAAGAAAAAGAAAGGGGGAAGCATGAATAGAGAGAAAGAATTACATTAGTGAGAATAGTGTTACACTCTTACTAGTTACTAGTAAATAGTAGCACAGCATGAATAGGGTTACATTAAAAAGGGCAAACAAATAGAGACACATCGGTGACGGTGACAATGAAAGAGGCACATGCACTCATGCATGCTGCTTCCTCTTCTTTATAAGGCCCACCGACAAAATGGACGACCTTTCAACTTCTTGCCATTCCCTTCTTTTCTTTTCAATTGTCTATTCTCATCCACAACTTCAATTCTTAATTCTTATATCCTTCGGTTGCTTCCACTGCAATTTCATTTTCCATATTTAATGTCTCAAACATGGTACAACAACACTCAAATTTGTCATCACAATATACATGTTAATTGGGAAAAAAAATACATTGAAAATATAAATAAGTCTTCTAAATTTTTTTAAACAGTAATTTTTTTGTTTCCTATGTATCCCTCAGCCCGACAAACCAATGATTAATTTATTGTGAATTGAAGTTCCATTTAAATATTTATTATTGATCAGTGCATACATTCGAACCTCACGTTTTTTTGGTAAGTAAACGGTGCTAAAAGCCCAATACAAACCCCACGTCAATCACTATGTCAACCCAACTTAACTTTTTTAATAATATTCTTAAAATATATACATTTTGGACACAAAATAGCAAGACCCAAAGTAAAAATGAATTAAATAAATTTCGTCTTCAGGCTCATATCATAAATCGTTCTTTTGTTTTTTAATTATCATAAATCGTTCTACGAAACCATTAGCAGTGTCTTGGTCTGGGTCCAAAAGATTTGGGCCTCACCTTCTTAAATAAAAACTGAGTAAATGACATTTAATTATTTGTACAACCCAAAGTAGCACTACGTCCGAGCTAAACAAAAAGAAAATACGATGACAAAAGGGGGAAAAAAAAAAGAGTAGTACACAGGGGAAACAAAAAAACGCAACGTAGCAACTACGGTGTTATTTTTATTTTACTTGTTACCAGATTAGCCAAGTATCCATACATATCTAATTAATAATTATCAATAGCCTCTTTAACAATAATGAGGAATTAGTAATTCCATTGCACCCAAAAAAAAAAAAAACTATAATTAGTAATAACCTTGTCTTTAAGCCCTTAACAAGTCCTAATCAAAATTAGAAGGATGGCACGAAGAACTGCATTCACACGGAATCATTCTTTTTCGGAGAGACAAGGAGTAAAAGCAAATATTCACTTTTAGGAAAGAATTAAATTCAATTCTAATGTACCACTTCTGTATAGTTTTTATATCACTCGTCATTGCTACTAAATCATATAATCAAATTCAGTTTTACACTGTCAAAATTAACCCCTTCCAAAATGAACCGACAAAATCAACTTGGAAACATGTAATAATAATAATAATAATAATAATAATAATAATAATAATTCATGTTCATAATAAAAGTGAGCTGCGGGCTACATGCAAATTGTTGCAACCTCCTCAGCCCTTCCATTACATCAGTTAAAAAGCATTGCTGGGTAACAAATATTCCAACAATACCCCTACCTTCACCCTATCACACTTTTTAGTAACAAACACATTCACAAATTCACCCTCAAGAAAAATGAAAAGACACAAAAAGCTAAATTCCACCACATACACACCACTCACATTTATATAAAGTCACTTTCACTTTCACTTTTTTTTTACCCTATCTACCCTTCTCTTACTTTTTTGTCCCTACCCACTTACACTTTCATCCAAACACAGCTTCAAAAACTTTTCCCGGTAAAATAGGAAGGAAAAGTTGAAGGCGCCAAACTAAAAAACCCAAACAAGTCAAAAACTACAAATAATAATAATAATTAATATATTTTTTTTGAAAAAAAAATTAACCATTTTTTTTAGACGCGGAAATTCTTGCCCGTGAAGGTTTGGCCAAACTGCCAATTAGATGGTGCCACGTTGATGGAGGTGGAGGAGCGTCCGTCACTGCCTTTAACCCTAAAGGAGAGGGCCTGGCCCACTAAATCAGCATTGGATTGCCAATTTTGCCCCCAGTTACGGCTCATGCTGTTCCATTCAGTTTTGGATCCCTTAAGGCTCACGCGCACGATATCCCCTGCACCCGCGACGTTGGTGATCAAAACCAAGTTGAAGTAACGGAAACCGTTTATTGTGAATCTGATTCCACCTGTCTTCCTGCATGGTACCCTGTACCCCCAAAAAAATTATTAGAAAATAAAAAAATAAAAAATGAAGAAATAGTTAGATCATTTCTATGTAGTTCTAAGAATTGTGATAGAAAAATCAAACTCATAAGTCTGTTATAGGCTTAATTTTTAAAAAATATTAAAAATATAAAAATATAAAATTTTTTTTAGGTAAAAATTAAAATTATAATTAAGTTTCGAAATCATTTTCTCTAATCCTAATCTTTTATTTTGTTAAACAAATTACCCTTCTACCAAATTTTAGTCAAAAGTAATATAAATAAATTATTATCATTATTTAATGAAGATATCATAATTTTTTTAAATTTTAAACTTCTTAGGTTAATATCTTTATGAAAATGTTCAACCAAAGTTTTTCTTAGAATTGATTTGGAATATTACCTCTTTTTTTTAAGTAGGAGGTTATTTTGGTAATTTTCACATTTACCACCGGAACTAGTGGCATAGTGGGCTACATTACATAGCTAAAAACCTTTTTGGTATTATTTTTTGGCACTTGATTTTATTATTGAATACTACCAAAGGACGGTTAAAAAAGAATAATTAAAATAAAATAACAAATGAGGGAGATTTCTTCTTTTATTCTGTTTGGGGGGCAAATGAACGAAAGTGCTGAGTGAGGGAGATTCTGGTAAAAGTTCTTTTGTTTGTTTGCCAAGAAAATCAGAAAGAACACAGAAGAAAACAATGGACTTATTAAAGCAAGATTTTGAACCCCATCTTCTGCAATTTCTGCATGGTAATTGACTAATTGGTAGTTGGTACTACTATATAAAGAGCAAGGCAATTGGGAAAAGCCCGTTTTGGAAATTATAAATTTATAATAAAACGCCAAAAGCTCTGAACGCTAAATCATAATTTCAGAATTCTTCTGTAATCAGTAGCGGACAGTTCATTCTTAACTACACTGCACTAAAGAAAAAGGAAAATTTTTCTAGTTTAATACTAAAATACTTTATAACTTATTTAATTTCTTTCATCTTTCTTTCTAGTCTTCTTTCTTAGTAGGATTTTAAATGACAAAATATTAACCCACTATAATTAAAAGACAAAACACTAGAAAACAAAAACATAAAATAATTTCAACTAGTTATAGTGTAATATACTCAGCAAGTTTGTTTTAGAAGTTAAAGCATAATAAAAATTAAAAACACATTCAGATCACGTCAAGTTAAACTGTTTTAACAAATTTTGTTCACTCACCATAACAAAATTAAACAAAGGGCATTAAAACGTTAATAACACTAAGCCTTGTTTGGTCATTTCCTAATTTTATTTTCAACATTTTTTTCTTCGGAAAGTAAAAAACATTTTATTAATTTTTCTTAACAAATTTCTATTAAAAAAAATAATTGTTTGGGTATAAAACTATAAAAGGTTAAAATTATACTAAAAAGAAAGAAAGTCATACTAAATGACTGGTTTACCCTCAACTAAGACATTATATTACATGATTACTATAACAAAAAATAACTTTAACTATGAAGTTAATTTTTTTTAACTAAAATCAACTATTTTTATAAAATAATTATTTTGTTCATCTTCCAACAAAAAAGTTTGAAATTAAACAAAAATGAATAATATTACATAATAAAAAGTTTGTTCCCTGATTTTTTTTTCCAACAGTTTGAAAATTTTTCACCAATCTAATTTACAATTTTTTTTTTGCAAACAAGCCCCAATTACAAGGTCAGTTTTTTTCCCTAAGCATAAATAATGAAAAAGGGCAAAATTGAGATTTCAAAATTAGGGTTGAGGAACTCACCGGCGGTAACTGACGGGTACAATTCCAGCGCGGTACTGAGCGATCTTGAGGAACATTGGCATGGCGAGGTCGAAGTGTTCCCTTGGAGGGTTACACCAACCTCCGTTATCGCTGGGTTCCGCAAAGTTCGGTGGGCAGAAGTTGGTGGCGGTTACCACGATGGAGGGGCTGCCGGGGTTGCACCAGCGTGGGTCCTGGTCGCACTTGATCTCGAAGCATGCTCCGCAGCTCAGCCCGTTGTTGAACAGAGCTGTGCTCAGCGCCGCCGTGTTCACGCCGTACCCTTGGCTGTATAGGTTCCCGTACCCACATGCACCGCCTGTTATCCAAATGACAATAATGCCCCCACAAAAAATTTTAATCACTGAATTAGTACATGATTTCTTATTTTATTAGACAAATTAATTATTATCATTGTTTTATAAAGATATAATAATTTCTACAAATTTCAAAATTCATATTTTGTTAGACACTAATTTTTTTTATATTATTCTAAAATTTAAGTTAACAAAAAAAAAGGTTAAGAATTCTAATAATAATAATTTATTTTAAATGTATGAGCGGGGTTAATAAATGTGTAACAACCTACTAATAAGTTAGGTAGATGTTAATAAAAACATTGATGGATTTTATGATGAAGCGCGGGTAGTAACTGAAAGCTAACAATAAAGATAATAAAAGCAATAATTTGGTGGGTAAAGAGGAAAGAGGAAAGACAGGGAAAATGAAAGGGTTTTGTTTAAAAGTTTGAGTTAATGATAATGAGAAGAAATGGTGTGAAGAGAAGATGATACCCATTGTTCCAGAAGCATCATTTCCACCGTAGAAAGTGGCGTGAGCACCCTGCCAGGCACCGCCAGTGTAAACTCCGGGGATTCTGGCAGTGGCTGCAACGAAAGCCGAG
>JASCZI010120984.1:49055-80072 GCA_036250425.1 Stylosanthes scabra | reverse complement strand
CACATGTTTATGTGGGATAATCTATGTGCTTTCTTCTTCAAACACTTAGTTCCATACAGTCCTAATAAAACCATTACTTCTAAAAGAACATCTTATGAAGGTTAATATTTTTTTTCTTTTTTAAAAAATAAAAATATAATGCTTAAGTATTATTATGGATCTCTTTAGAGATAGTTACAACCTAAACAGCAAAAAAAAAAAAAATTATCACGAATACAATAAAATCTACACACAACAATCAATTGGTAAGGTTCTGCCAAGATAGAAGAGGAATACGCTTAAACCCAAGACAGATAATCAGTGACAAAAGAATAGATGGAAAAGATGCCATTGAAGGTCCAAGTAGTAACAACATTAGATGATAGCAAAAATAGGATGAAGAAATGGGAAATGAGGAAGCAAACAACAACAGTACGCATATTCAACTTAGATTAATTAATTAATTAATTAATTAATTAGTTGGGGTGGGGGGGTTAGTGTTACCTTTTTGACGAGAATTCGATCACCAACACAAAGGGTTGGGTACATGGAAGAAGAGGCTGTGTAGTGAATCTCAGAAAACATGGTCTAGAGAAGAGCAAGAAGCAGGAGCCTGATGAAGCCATCAAGACCAGGCCATCGGAAGAAGCCTCCACTCTGACATGGCATCCATCGCATTGAAGGAGAAGCCACGAGGAAGTTGTACATTGCACAGGGACTCAAGAAGCTCATGGTTATTCCAGCTAACTAAACCAAACAAACAACAGAATTCAGTTAAATCAATTAAGAATTTAGATGAGATGAGAGAGTGGGTTGATGAATGATGATGATCATGATGAGGGTTTTGTACCAGGGTATTGTGAAGAGATAAGAGCTTTGACTTTGAATCTGAAATGGGTCAAGTGTAGTCTTCTACGGACCATTCCGTTTGTGCCCTAACAGTTCGTCGGAGTTCAGGATAAGGATTCCGGAAGGAACGAGCTCACTGCTCCGTCGTAAATGGAGTCTCTTGCCCTTTTTGGGGGGGGAGGGGTTGGTTTTTGAAAAAAAAAAATGACGACGTTTTAGTGGGAATGTGCCAGCGTGTTAGAAAACGTTCCACGTCATTTTACCGTTAACGGAAAATGAGTCAGGGCCAATTTGAGTTACGATTTATAATTTTGCGATGAAAATTGAGTAACTCTAAATTTTAAGGGCCAAATTGAATTACGATTCAAATTTTAAGAGTCATTTTGAATTTTAACTCCACAGAAGAGTCAGTGACGAGCGACGACAAATATAATTATTCAAATAGAAATTAAAAAAGAAATCAAGAAACATATATAAATAAGGAGAAGAGAATCAAAAAGATAATTTTGCCTAGCCGACCGAAAAAAAACTCAATTTTTATTTTTTGTCTTTCTTAGAATAATTTGTTGTTAGTAATAAGTGTAATGAGTACACAGTAATTAACTAATGAGTAATGTTATATATTTATCTATTTTATTTAATTAAATTTAATTAAATAATTTTGTTTTATATTAAAATAAAAAATATTTTATATCAAATAATATAAAAAATATTATAAAAATAACTTTTTATATTTAATATTGAGATAATATTTTATTTATTATAAAATAAATAATTTATTTTAAATTAATTCAATAATTAAATAAAATAGATGGACATGTATGTGACATATTTATAATGGTTAAAAAATGATAATTAATATAAATAATACTATACATTTAAGTATTTACTCCAACCAAATAAAAAATAACCACTTCCACATCATGAACGTGAAACACGTGCTTCCTTCTCCTTCTTCTCCTCTCGTTGATGCAGCTTCTTTTTCTTCTTCGTCTTCGTTTTTGCAGCCACCACTACCGCCACCATTGTTGTCGTCGCTGCAATCACCACAGTCGTCGTCGCTACAAATGCCATCGTCTCATTGCCGCTGCCATAATTGTCGTCGTCTTTTTCTTCTTCCTCTTCTTCGTCCTCTTCTTTCTCTTCTTCCTCCTCTTCTTCGTCCTCTTTTCATCATCCTTCTCCATTATTACATTGTTACTGTTGTTGGTGGTGTTGTTGATTATGAAAAATTGAATTGAATATTCTAAGAAAACAGAAACGAATTTTGAATGAAAACAGAAACAGATTTTACATCAAAAACAGAAACGGAATTTACATGAAAATAGAAACGAAATTTATATGAAAACAAAAACGGATTTGGTGATGAACTCACGCCTAGGCGTGGTCTTGTTTACGCCTAGGCGTGACTTTGGGTCACGAAAACAGAAACTGAATTTACATGAAAACAGAAACGAAATTTATATGAAAACAGAAATAGATTTGGTGATGAACCGGCGTGGTCTTGTTTACACCTAGGCGTGACTTTGGGTCACGAAAACAGAAACAGAATTTACATGAAAACAGAAACGAAATTTATATGAAAACAAAAACGGATTTGCTTTTCTTTTCTTCCTCTTCCTCCTCCAATTTTTCTTCATTCTTCTTCTTCCTCTTCTCTGCATTCCTCCTCCTCCTCCTCCTCTTTCTCTTTCTCTTTCTCTTTCTCTGTGTTTTTTTTTCCTATTCTTCTTCTTCATTATCATCATGATCGTCGCTCTTCTCCTCATCATTGTCACCATCGCCACTGTTATTGCCGTCGTCGCTGCTATCGCCATCGTTGTTGCCGTCGCTGCTGCCTTTGTCGTTGCCTTCGTCATTGTCGTCTTCTTCCCGAACAAAGGAAAAGAAAAAGAAAAGCGCTAATAGAAAAAGGAAAAAGGCGAGTGGAGGAGAAAAACTTGGTTAGATTTGGTTGGTTAAAATACTTAATTGTGTATAATTATTGAATTAATAATAAAAAAAAAACCGATATTACAAGTTTACAACTACTGCTCACTTGACAACAAAAGTAGGACAGCTAGTAAGTGGGTCATGTCTAAGTGTTTAAGGAGTAAGGCGTTGACTTGCGAGACGGCAGTTGATGTCAGCAAATCCAAGCCTAGAGTTGACCAAGTCAAACTCCATCCATACGTTCTGCTGATGATGGTGTCCAATCACGTAAGCTTCAATCCCCAACATATCCGAGTTCCCAAACGTAAAACAATACACCCAATCACCACCCGCCACCTCACCCACCCGATAGAGAAGCCTCTCCCCAGACACCCTCATCTCCGCCCCCTCAAACACCAGCGTCACCGCTGGCACCGCGCCCCAAAAACCCACCCCACCAGCCTTCACCCTGTAACAGAGATCCATAACCACTTGGAACACGAAACCAGGGTCGTTCAACACTGTAAGCACCCCTTTCGTCTGTGCTATGAATTCCTCCTTCAATGCAGAGTAAACCGACCCCAGAAGAAACGTGAACTGAGTCCCAGAATCCACTATCGTTTGACCCGCACCACTATGGTCCGGGACGAACACCGATTTCGGGAGCTGGAGCTCTTTGGAACCCACCCGAATCCCCTCAAGTTGCACCGTGTATGCTACTCGGTCGAAGTAGGGCAATGGGGTGGTGATTTTGACGAGGGGAGTGTACATCAACGGCCCCAGCCACGATAACCTAGCGTCGCCGAAGAGCAACACTCCGGGGGAGGAGTCGCCGGAGATGCAATAGGAGAATTTCCCAAGTCCCATTTGCGTAACGAAGGAAAGCGAACCGCGGTTCATGCCCATTAAGCCCGTTGTCATGGAGTCCTCATCGGCGTTGGAGCTGAACGAAGAAGAGTCCATGCAGCCAAAGACGACGCCGGGTTGAGGCGAGCCGCCCAAGTAGAAGATGTCTGCGGCGAGGTTGCCGTCGAGGGAGCTGGCGTCGGCGTAGGATAGGGTAGCATGGCAGAGTTTATTGGAGTCGCAGGAAACTGGTATGGGAAAGTCTCGAGTTCGAGTCTTGCAGAGAGAAGAGGAACATGGCGTTGGAGTGTAGGAGGAAGAGAGTTTGGGGTTGAAAGTAGAGTGTGTGGTTTGGTTTCTGTTACAGTGGAGCCAAGAGAGTTCGCTGCCTGTGTCGAGGACCATGGTAACATTCTGTGGGGGGGACCCCACGGTTAGTGAAACGGTTAAGGTCACGTTGTGCTTGAAAGGGATTTTACGTGATGATGATGATGATGAGGGAAGTGTTTGAGTTTTTAGAGGTAATACGAGGAGGGATTTTGGTGAAGATGAGTGGGAGGAAGAAGTAGCACTTGTTTGGCTCTCTAGAAATATTATCATGACAAGGATGATTGCCATGTGAAGTATGAGGAACGAGGAACCCATCTTTGATTCAGTAAGGGTGCTTCTACTCACATATATGTCCTAAATATACAGAGTGTTTTTTTTTTTTTTTTAATTGATCCCAATTCTCAATCATAAAATAATAATGCTGAAATCAATGAATAAAAATATTAAAATACTTAAAGTTATGGTAGACTTGAAATGTTGAAATATTATATAAAAGTATCTGCTACTTTTGGCTGCATTGGTATGCCATGTGTTATTATTTCTCAGATTCATTAGCATATATGTAGCTGGATTGAAGTTGAAACATGGCATGCAGATGCAGTGGGGGGAAGATTTTGTTTGGTAGTCCGTCTTCAAAATAGATGGACCCTACTGCATTAGCAATCTTTATTGCACGAGTGATTTTTCTTGCATTCTCATATTCTACTCTTTGACTGCATGATTCCCTGCGATTATTTTCACACTCATCTATTCATATGAAATTATCTGCTTACCGCGTTTTTGGTATTAATATATTCATGGGCAGGAATTAAAGTACATTATATTGGACTTAAAAGAAGAAAAACAGCTCATGATTCAAAGATAATACCCGCACTCATGATACTCATTCTCTCGTTCTCCTCTTCATTGATGGCATGATTACTTAAAGTTTGATGAAGCCAACGCCTTCTTTTCCGTAAAGACCACAGATACAACCTTAAAGTGCCGAATTTTGGGAAAAACAGGGGAAAAGAGCACGCTTTTAAAAGATAAGATTTTAATTGTATAAATGCAGGGTACACCTCAAATTTTTGCTAAAGCGAAATCATATTTATTTCTGTTTAGTTTCTAAATAAAGAGAACGCACTGTTGGTATCTTTAATTCTGCTCCATTACTTTACGCCTGCATTAAAATTTATTCCAGAAGTTGGAATATAACTTGGTGTAAATAAATTGGTAGACCTAATCACCTTTAACAATAAGGTAACGCTACGTATACAAGTCATTTTAGTATAATCAAGTCTAACTAAGTATGTCTAATCTCAACTGAAACTATTTTCATCACTAAAGATGTAAAACAAATTACACAATTGGATTAAAATTTATTGAATAAATGCTTGGTCACATACACTAAAATGTTATGATCTTAAACATTTTTGTAGCTAGCTATATGCAAAATACGAACATGAAACTATTTACCTGATCATTCTGGTCGTCTTAATAAAATAATTCATTTGTGTATACAAGATAATAATATTAAACTATAAAAAAAAAAATACTGCAAATACAAACACACTAAATTTTAAAAACTACAAATTAAAAGCACAAAACACTCCTCAACGGAGATGAGAGGAGCAATAACCAATCATTTTTGAGAGACGAGAGATGGAACACGTTTGTGCGTTTCCTGCTCTGTCTTGTTCTTCTTTATTTTCAATTCCCTTCTGTTACGTAGTTTGTCAATATCTCATCTTGGATTTATGCTTTCCCCAGTTACCTCTAATTGCGGGCTTCCATGCATATATAAAACCACCTACATTTTGAAGAGGGCATGAGCCAGATCATCAGAGCCATCCCCACGTACAGTGATAGAGACGTAATAACAAAAAATTAAATATCTATGGACTATGGAGCATGTTGTATTGCATCTAAATTATTATTTTTGTTTTTATTTTTATTATTTTGCTTAATACATACAAGTCATACAATTGTGCTGATGCTGCTACTCTATTTGGCACGTTTCATCCTCCTCTAGTAATGATATTTGTTTTGGGATTCAACTATATATGCATCTGCTTCAGACTTCCATCAATCTTCCATCACATGGTGGTCCACATAATCCTTACATAATTCACACAACTCAACTTGTAATTCATTTTTGAAATCGACTCTCAAAACAAAATTTATCATTTTGAAAATTTAAATGGTACGGAATATTTCTAAAATTAATTTACTTTTTTATTTGAATTTTAAATCCTCAAAATTAAACACTAACTGGACAAAAAAAAAAAACACTAACATCTCATTTCCACAACTTTTTTTTTCTTTTTCTTTTATACGAAGTCATTTCTGTTTCCTCTAGCATCTCATTTTTTTGCACAGTAGTAAAGACCTGCTTAGATTCATATTAAAAATCTTACACGTACACATTGTTTGGTAGCCAAATCAAAACAAGATTTAATGTTGCAGGACTGTTCTAACTTTTACCTCTGTACAAAGGTGTTTATATGAACTAATGATATTGGGCCGAAGTGAAAGTAGTCCAGAACTCCTAAAATGCTTTTGAAACACTCTAAAGACAATAATTGGAGATATGCATAAGTGTCTTTGATGACTAAGTCAACAGGTAGTCAGGACTAGTAGCTCGACTTGTTTGCAGCTGGGTAATTAAGCTAGTGAGCTTCTAAATTGAGCTAGTTAAAGCCTGAATTTGAGCTCAAGTAAGCTCAACGCATCAACTCATGAATGGGTTTATTATATGTATTAGGTATTATAATTATTTATTTAATACATGAACATATTATGTTATTTGAGTTAATTTATGAGCTTTTAGTTAGTTAAATTTAAACTTTACAAAATAAGATAAGCTATGATTTATAATTAAAAAAGGAGGGGGGGGGGGACTTGTTGCTCTTTGGGTCATTAATTATGAATCTAGGTAAGAACAACTCTCCTATTAAAATATTTTAATTTCAACTTAATTTTTCAAAAAAAAAAATGTACTTAGTTTAAATAGAACATTTATCTAAATTCTTTTTTGTGTCTTAGGTGAAGTTTGAACTCAAAATTTCTTAAAACAAAGAGAGTAATATTGTATAAATTACAGTTTATTGGCATTTATTTAGGTTTCTTACCTATATTAGATCAATATTAATTTTATTAAAGTTTAATCCAACAGTGGATGTCATAAAATATTTTACATAAAAATAATTGCATCAAACATAAATATCTTTTGCTAAAAGAATCACCTATGTGCAGAAAATTAACAATTTTAGTTTTTATGATCGAACTTGAAGGAAAAAATTCGGCATTGGGAGAAATTTTCCAGAATAATAAAAAAAATTTGATTTGATAACAAGAAGAAAAAATATAGATATTAGAGGTTGTGTATTATAGGCATTTTAATTAGACGGCATTCAGTTGTCATATATTGTTGTCCATTTGAATTACTACCTAATTAGGGGCCTTACCTCAAAGTCTAAGATAGGGACCATTAATAAAGCAATCAAACTTCGAGTCTAAGATAGACGCCACAATTCACATACATTTCTGCTCTTCCTTTTGAAAATTGCATAGCTACTAGCTAGTTTAGTTATCTAAATATTTTTTGGCAGCATTATATTGCATTATTGGGCCATGTATTTGGTATGCCAACAATCTAATATGACTTTTCCCCCTCTACCAATTAAGTATTATCGTTCCTTCATAGGAAGAAAAAGCTGCAATTCCCATTTGAGAATTTGGCGTTCACCAAGCACCGTTCTGATGCAGAACAAAATATGGAATATATATTAGCAATCCCAAGGCAGTTTAATTTTGATTAATTTAATAACTTAAACAGCTAATTGATGATGATGTATATATTCTCTTCCTAATGATGTTAGCCCAATAGGTGACATGCTCATATATTTTATAAACTAAATTCTACTACCTACTCTACTATAGTCCTTCATTCCATGTCATCATTTAATTAACCTCTCTATGATTGACCTAATCATATATGCTAATATGCTATGTCCTATCAGCCAGATTGACAACATTATCCATCGTTTTATCTATTTATGAATATAATTAACCCATCAAATTTGATCATATAATCCTGTGTTAGTTCCTTTAATATATAATTTTATCGTTAACAAAACATTGTTTGACTTTGATTGTTCAAATGATCAAGAATATTATTAAGCCTACTCTCCAACATCTCTAGCTAGTAGGCAATTATTTAATGCACAAACTGTTACTCAATCTTAATCAACTTCCATTATTCGCTTTGATCTTGTATGATCATATTCTTGAACTACTACAGCATTGTCTTGTCTCTAACTAATTTTCCTTCTCTATGTATATACATACGTGATACGTTCCATGTGTTGTGTTCAGACATCTCCGCAGAATATGATAAATAAATGGCAAAAAATTCTAGAGAATCTTGATTATTATTCATTTGATCTATTTTGAATTAGAAGCTTATCCTATATAGTACATATAGAGTAGTACATTCCCTACTAATTTTAGTTCCAACTTTTCGGTTCTGCGAGCTCTCAATTTCATTGCCCTCAAAAGAAATATACTTTTCGTGTCAGAATCGATCTAATTCCATAGCTTAAAAAACATGAAATCTATCTATATCCTAAAGCTCTGCGCCTACAATTTGGCCACTGGGTATGAATTATGAAACCAGAACTTGTACCTTCAAAATCTCTATTACCATAATTAATGCAAATTATGGACTTCCGTGTTAATTTTGTTTAACTTGTGTAATATAATATCCCATTTGGATATCTTTATTCAATTATGATGACTGTGGAATTCATCGTATTGGTACCTTTGATCAATTATTTTGGGTGAATAGTACATTTGATAGATAAATGATGAGGAAAGATTATTATATTATAGCTCTGTATACCGTCTTTGAAAATCTTTTGAATTAAACAAACTCAACAACATCAATTATCTTGATGATTTAAACATATGAAAAGATATACTAAACTTTATAAGTTGATAGGTGTTTCGGACCTGGCCAAGCAACTAAAACCCATAATCTCTTAAACTCAGCAACTCATGAAGTACCTATTTCAAAACCAACCCAAACTATTGAACCTTATCATTAGGGTTCGTTACATTGGACAAAGGCTGCCACTCGAGTTTATGGTTTGCCGAGCCAAGCCCATTATCTCTTCTAGAAGCTCAAATCTAGGGCTTACGTCATCCTTGCTCCAACTTATCTAGACTTGGAGAGCAAGTGTCGGGATCTCTTAAACTTCGGAACTTACGAAAGGATGACAAACTTCCAAGTTTGAACTTTGGTCAGTGAAAGATACCCGGAAACAGACTTCGTGGGATGGTGAGTTCTCGAATAACTGCACTTGATGGGGGCAAACCTTAGTATTATAAATAGGAGGTCACTTAGCCAAAGGTAATCATCTTTCTCACTTACTCACTACCTTATAACTCACCTTGCTGACTTAGGCATCGGAGTGTCCTTGTAGGTAGCCCTCCCGGCCTGGTTTTGCTGCTGTCGCCATTGGAGTTTCCCACCTTCCAACTTCCCTAGTTCGTGAGCTCCTCAACCTCCGAACATTTGGCGCCGTCTGTGGGGAACTACAGTCCGCAGCTACACTAATGGCCGATCATGGCGACACTCCTGAGCGAGACGAACCTTTGCCTGTTTCTGACAACACGAATTCGCAGTCTACTGAGTTTGATGACCTGCATGTCCTTAGTGACGATCCGGTCGATGAGTACCTCGAAGATTTGCTGGACGAGTTCGCAAGGGACTCGCCGGCTGAGTACGAGGACGACCACAACACTGATGTTACACCCGATTATTCTCCTCAGACAAACGATGAACCGGCAAGACCGTTCGTCGGTTTAGGGGAGAACCAAGGCAGGATGATGCAAGAAATCCGCCACAGAATGAGGGACATGGAACGGCGATTACAGGAGAAACTAGCCAAAGAGAATCACCGCGTCAGGTCGGAAAGTCAGGAGCGAAGTCGCACGAGTTCGAGAACCCGGTATTCTCACTCACGTGGACATTCCTCTCATCACCGAAAGCGGTCAATCTCCGGATCCCGTTCCCGATCTCGATCCTCTAGAAGCTCGAGACGCACTAGCTCCAAGAGTGAGTCTTCTCCTTCTAGGAGAAGAACTCGATCCCGAAGATAAGGTCGGAGAATCGGGAACACGTTATAATGGGCAGAACCCCGTTCGCTGCCTCGGTGCTCCGATCCCGACTTCCTAAGAATTTTGAGAAGCCCGCCGACCTCAAGTATGACGGGACCACGGACCCACAAGATCATCTAGACGCCTTTGAGGCTAGGATGAATCTGGAAGGGGTCAGAGATGCGATTCGCTGTAAGGCATTTCCAGTTACTCTGAAAGGGGCTGCAATGACGTGGTTTAATTCACTCCCCAAGGGTTCTATTCAAGGATTTTCTGACATTGAGGAAAAGTTCCTGTCCAATTTTACAACGAGAAGGAACCAAGCAAAGCACCCGATCTCTTTGCTTGGAATCGAGTAGAGGCAGAGAGAATCCATCCGAGAATATCTCGACAGGTTCAATAAAGCAGTAACTGAAGTTGACCCTTGGAACCAAGGAGTACTCAGCTACGCCTTTGTGGCAGGGTTGGCCGAAGGTGACTTTCGTAGACACCTGACCACAAAGGACGTCAAGACGATGGAAGAAGTCCAAAGAGTTGCCCTCGAATACATGAGGGATGAAGATGTCAGGAAGGTCGTTTCGTCGAAACGAAAAACACCTTTAGGAACACCTCAGAAAGCAGGCAACTCAGGAAACCCAGGGAACCCACCAAGGTCACCAATGCTGAAGTTAGGAAAATTCTCCTCATACACTCCCTTTAAAGGATCTATCTCGGAGATCTACCAACAGATTTCTCAGCGAGGAATCCTCCCAAAGCCTCGCTTGATTAAGCCAAGGGCCAATGCCAATAAGTGCCAATACTGCGACTACCATAAGTTCCACGGGCACCGCACAGAGGACTGTTTCGACCTTAAGGACGCCTTAGAACAAGCGGTCCGGGAAGGGAAGCTGAACGAGTTTGTACACCATGTCAGGCCTCCGAGAAACCAAGGTCCTCCTGAAGAACAGGAAAGGAGGAACCCGAGAACCAACAGGACCCCTGAAGAGGCAAATGAGACAGCACCAGTGGTCATAAGTGTCGTTGTTGGGAAAAGCAGCGCCCAAACCAAATCCAGAAATTCAACTAGGAAAGACCTGCAAATCTTATCCAGCGAAACTGCCCCTTTTGAAAAGATTCCCGAAATAAGTTTCAATGCTGAGGACTTTAAGGTCGTCACTGCTAAATTGGGAAACGGGACAGTGAAAAGGATCCTAGTAGACACCGGGGCAGATTCGAACCTGCTATTCAGAAATGCGTTCGATGCCCTGAGACTTACTGATCAACATCTCAAACCGCACCTCCCAGGGGTAGTAGGCCTCGGAGACCACTACATTAAACCCGATGGGGCTGTGGAGTTGTTAGTCACCTTCGGAGAAGGACAAGAGATAAGGATTGTGCAAGCGGAGTTCGTAGTCCTTAAAGACTCCACGACTTACAACATCATTTTGGGAAGAAAAACCTTGAATGACATTAGGGCCTTTGTGTGCACTAAATTTGCAATCATGAAGTTCTTGACCAATGATGGTCGGGTGGCCACAATCCGGGGAAAATGGGTAGCCGCGGCAACTTGTCACAGTGCCAGCCTTAACCTCAGGAAAAAAGCAAAGGATGCCACTGGGGTTTTCCTCGTGGATCTAGACTCCAGGGTTGCAGATCTACCAAGACCCGAACCCAATGGGAACCTTGAAAAACTTCAGATAGGGGAAACGGCGGACAATTTTACTTTCATAAACCGAGATCTTCCTTTCCCCCTGAAAGCCGAGCTACAAACCCTCCTACAAGGTAACTCGGATTTATTTGCTTGGGAACCCTCCGACATGCCCGGAATAAACCCAGCATTTATGTCACACCAGCTAGCAGTTGACCCAACTATTAAGCCAGTAGCCCAACGAAGACGCAAAATGTCTTCGGACCGAGCTACCGAGGTTAAGAAGCAAGTCCAAGGACTATTAGATGCTGGGTTTATAAGGGAAGTCACCTACTCAACATGGCTGTCAAACGTGGTTATGGTGAAAAAGTCCAATGGAAAATGGCGTATGTGCGTCGATTATACAGACCTAAATAAGGCCTGCTCAAAGGACTCTTTCCCTCTTCCAAACATTGACAACCTAATTGACTCCTCATCGGGATATCGGGTACTCTACTTCTTTGATCCTTATTCAGGATATAACCAGATTCCCATGCACAAACCCGATGAGGAAAAAACTGCTTTTATTACTCCAGAAGGTACATATTGCTATAAAGTAATGCCCTTTGGTCTGAAAAATGCAGGTGCCACCTATCAAAGGCTAATGGGAAAGATCTTCAAGGATCAGATCGGAAGGAACCTAGAGGTATACATCGATGATATGCTTATCAAGACCAAGGAGGACTCCGACTTACTTGATGACATCCAGGAGGTCTTTAAATCCCTAAGAACGCACAACATGAGGCTGAACCCTACCAAGTGTGCTTTCGGAGTTTGGGGAGGAAAGTTTCTCGGGTTCATGATAAGCCATAGAGGTATAGAAGCTAACCTTGAAAATGTGATGCTATTTTAAATATGTCCAGTCCCCAATGTTTAAAAGAAGTCCAACGACTTACGGGTCGTCTGGCCGCCTTATCCCAGTTCCTCGGGGCATCGGCAGAAAAGGCAAAGCCCTTCTTCGCCTTGATGAAGAAAGGGGTTCCCTTTGCATGGACGGAGGAATGCGAACAAACTTTCCAACATTTCAAAAATATTTTAGCATCCCCTCCAATCCTAGCAAAGCCGGAACCCACTATGCCATTATATTTGTATCTCTTAGTTACAGAGGAGACCATAGCCTCAACTCTTATAGTAGAGGATGAAGGAAAACAACAAAAACCGGTATATTTTATCAGTAAGGTCCTTCAAGGCCCAGAAACCCGATATACCAAATTAGAGAAACTTGCTTTCGCTCTGCTAAACTCGGCACGTCGGTTACGGCAATATTTTCAAAGCCACATTATCATAGTCCGAACTGACCAACCAATTAAAAAAGTTTTGCAAAAACCCGATTTAGCAGGCCGAATGCTGAGCTGGGCCGTGGAGTTATCTCAGTTCGAAATCCATTTTGAACCTCGGAATGCTATCAAGGCGCAAGCCATGGTAGATTTCTTAGCTGAGATGACCCACGGAGAACCTGAGGCCGTAAACTGGGAGCTATATGTGGATGGAGCCTCCAACTATAAAAGTGGAGGAGCTGGACTCATCCTCCTTAAAGGGGACATCGTAATGTTGGAAGCATCCATTAAATACGACTTCCCAATTACAAATAATCAGGCTGAATATGAAGCTTTGCTTGCAGGTATCCTACTAGTTCTGGATGTCGGGGTTTCAAAGCTGGTCGTGTACAGTGACTCGCAAGTCATAACCTCCCAAGTCAATGGCGAGTACCAAGCACGAGATACATTGTTACTACTGTACCTCCAAAAGGTTCAAAAAGAGGTAACCAAATTTGATTCTTTTTCTATAAAACATGTTCCTAGAGAACAAAACACAAGAGCTGATATTTTATCCAAGTTAGCTAGCACTAAACCTAATGACGGAAATCGAAGCCTAATTCAGGAGGTCCTCAGGGAGCCCTCTGTAAGTCTCACTGCTTTAACGGTTTACACCGCTACAGGCGAGAGAACATGGCTAGATCCGATCATAGATTATTTGAAAAGCGGATTATTACCACTAGATAAAAAGAAGCAAAGAAATTGAAGTGTAAAGCAACTCAATACACTCTGATAAATGATCAATTATATAAACGAGGTCATTCCCAACCATTGCTTAAATGTCTTCGCCCTCAAGAAACATCTTATGTTTTGCAGGAGGTTCATGAGGGCTGCTGCGGACACCATATAGGTGGAAAGCCGTTAGCCTAGAAGATCGTGAGAGTTGGATACTTTTGGCCTACTTTGATCAGAGACTGCATAGAGTACGTCAGGAAGTGCCATAACTGCCAAATCCACTCCAATCTTCATCAAGCCCCGGCTCACGAGTTGGTATCCATCATTCCAACCAAACCCTTCGCCAAGTGGGGGGTAGACCTTCTGGGACCATTTCCCTTAGCTTCCGGGCAACTAAGGTACTTAATTGTTGCCGTCAACCACTTCACGAAGTGGATCAAAGCTGAAGCGCTGGCAACCATAACCTCAGCACGTTGCAAGAAATTCATATGGGGGCAAGTGTTAACGAGGTTCGGAATTCCGGACTCCATTGTTACCGACAATGGCACCTAATTTACTGATGCTAAGTTCCAAAGCTTCCTGCAGAAATATGCGATAAAACAAGTGTTTGCATCTGTTGAACACCCCAAGCTAATGGCCAGGCGGAGGCAGCGAACAAAGTAATTTTAAAGGGTCTCAAGAAAAGACTAGACAACGCCAAAGGGTTATGGGCTGACGAGTTAGGGGCGGTCTTATGGTCTTACAGAACCACACCCCAAAGCACAACTGGAGAAAGCCCTTTCCGACTTACATACGGAGAAGAGGCTGTAATTCCCGTAGAGGTCGGGGAGCCAAGCCCAAGGATTCTACTTGGTAACTCAGAAGGTCAAGAAGACAAAGACCTATTAGAAGAAGTTAGAACAATGACAAATCTAACTGAACAGGCTCTTAAAAAAAGAATAGCCGAGAGGTACAATGCAAAAGTAATTCCCCGAGATTTCAAGAAAGGAGATCTGGTCCTCAAAAGATCGGAAGCAAGTACATCATCGAACAGTGATGGCAAGCTGGGTTCCAACTGGAAAGACCCCTTCCGCATCAAAGAAGAACTTGGAAAAGGGGCCTACAAGTTAGAAACTTTGGGAGGTGGCGAGATACCTAGGAGTTGGAATGCCACTCATTTGAGGAAGTACTATTCTTAGTTTCGCCTTAGTTTATTTACATTGAATAAGGGCACTCTTTTCCTCGAGAGAGGTTTTTAACGAGGCCCACCCACTATGTTCAATTTCAGTCAATAAAATTTTGCATTCTTTAATCATTTGTCCAAGAGCTATGATTATCGACACATTAATCCCAGCGAAGCAAAAGACTTTAACAAATTAAAGTAAAGTTTAAATGTTGAATATAACTCAGAAAATGAGTAAAACAAAAAGCATTATAATCTAAATAACCCACTAAGTCGGGAACACAAAGTCAAGTTAATCACAAACATAGTTCTAACCCGTAAAGTTGGGAACACAAAGTCAAGTTACTTGCAACATACTTATAACCCGCTATGTCGGGAACATTAAATCAAAAAGATTGAAACATAGTTTTAAAGCAACCCAAGCAAGCTAAAGATTATAATCAACGATCTTGCCATCTTTTACAACCCGATAGGCTCCAACCTCCTTTAAATCAACTTCAGGAGCTAGAAGCCTGAATTGATCTAACATATTCTTCTCGATCTCCACCCCGCAAGTCATCAAAGCCTCTTCAACCTCGGCTTTCCCTTTTCTCAAAGGGGCCATTTCCCCCTCTTTTCCCTTCAATAAAGCTTGTAACTCATTTTTCAGCACCCGCCTCGGCTTCCTTCAGAGTCTTGTTGTTCTCGGCAAGGCTTTTCTCAGATTCCCGCAAAGTCGCAAGCTCCTCCTCTTGATCCTTAACTTTCTTCTCAAACTCCTTACATTGGGCAGAAAGTTCAAAGACGCTTTTGTTCTTCTCATCTACAAGGCGACGAAGTAGAGGTACTCTGAATATCACGGCAATACACAGCCACGCACAACAGCATCCTCTGAACCTGAACCACATTATCCCCTAAGGGAATTGCCTCCAAAGCCACTTCAGTAGTTTGGGACATCATATGATGATCAATAAAAGGCGTTGGATTAAAGGCCTCAGCTAAGATGTCATTGGAAATATCCACTTGATCAAAAGTCACCTTCCTCCCTTTCTTCCTTTTCTTCTACAGGGGAGATGAAGTCACTACGACCTCTGGAGATCTCTTGTTTATTCCTGTATCCTCAACATTTTCAGGGTCGAGATCTTCAGGACTTACCGAGTTGCTAGTCAAATCAATATTAACAGAATTCGCCGCAACACTCTTCCCAGCTCCTTGAGATGGGGGCTCCGACAAAATACGCCGCCGCAAATTGACGAGAGTAGCAAGCCCTCCTGACATTTTCTCTGTTTATTAACAAGTCAAATCAATAAGACGGAAAGTTAATAAGCAGGAAACTCAGGAAACAAATAAAGAAGCAACATACCAACTTCCACTCTAGCAGCATTCTCATCGCCTATTACGACTTTAAGGTCTAAATTTTCTTCGCCCCATAATGACCCTAAGATCCTAGCAACATCTAACTCATCCTTCGATAATTCATATTCCTTAGGGTGGGCGGATTTGCCGGGAACTCGCCAGTATAAATCAAAAAGCCTTTCTCCCCCTGAAGAGAGAAAGAAAGGATGATGGCCAGGGGCAACTATGATTTTAAAATACATCTCTTTAAAATCGGTGAAGGACTCTTCATAAAGTTTAAAAATTTTCTTCTTCCCGTGAGCTCGGAAAGACACATAACCACGACCTTGATTCACATTATAATTAGGGACGGTGAGTTTGAAAAGAAAAAGAAAACATTTGAGGAAATTGGGAGCTCGAGAAAGTTTCAAACAAGCTCGAAAGCCCTCAGTATAGCCCAACTGTTAGGATGTAGTTGGGAAGGCGCCACGGCACAACGAATAAGGACTTCCTGCTGAAAAATCGTGAAAGGAATCCTAACCCCTATCCTCGTGAACATGGAGTCATACACCCAAAGAAAGTCAGGCTTGTCCCCAACCCGATTGTTGGCAAAACAAATACGTTCGGAAGGATGGGGGGCTACAAGTCGGTACTCAGAGGCATGACCAAGAAGGAAAACAATGTCTGCACGGCTAAGTTCAACAAGATACTCCTTGGTTACTCTAGACGGGGACGTGAGGACTTCCTGAGATACCCATGAGTAGGGATTCCCTCCACGAGTCTTCATGACTTCTCGAGGAGGCAACATTTGTAGGGGCACAGGTTCAGGTTCCATTATGAACGTTTAGTAAGCACCTGAGCCAACACACAAAGGTGTCATTGCCACAACCAAATCAAAATGAGAAAAATGAACTTGGAAAAAAAAAATGCAAAGTTTCTGGTAAAACGCAATGTTAGAAACAGTGACACCTTTGGGGGCAGGGATCAAGGTGAACAACACCAAAACATTCAACAAACTCTACTGCATTTACAAAAAAAAGGGGGGGAGAGAAGAGCATCCTGGGATATAGACTATTGAATAGACAAAACCCAATCCCTTTTCTAGTAAGTGACAGAATACAAAGTTTCCAAAAAATCAAAATACCCCAACAAGCGCACAGGTTAAAGGCTTGGGAAGAAGAACTGAAGCCATACCTGGAAGCGCGCAAGATGGAAACTTGGAAAGGTTCAGGAATGGTAACGCCGTGAATGGAAGGGAACATATACTGAACCTTCAAAAAATATGGAAGATAAACAGACATGTAGAGTGGAAAAGACGAAATCAAAGAGGGAAAAAAAGCGTACCTGGAAACTTGAGAAGTTGAGAACTTTTGAGAACGCTTACAATGGTGAAAAATCCAAGAAGCATATGAGAGAGAAGGAGAAAAGGAAACTTCTAGAAAGGGTTAAAGAAATGAATGATAGGTAATGGAGAGAGAAGTGATGTGACTGATGGGCTTGTAAGAGAAGTTATGAGGAAGTTATGATGGGATGTTGGTAACTGCACCCACTCAAAAGAAAAGCTCTCTCCAAAAAATAACTTCCCCCACAGTTAATTAATATTATTTTTGAAAAGAAAAAGAAATCACCCTTTCAGTTTCTCTCCGCAAAGAATTTACTGGGCCATGGTAATAAACTCGAATAACCCATATCGAGTGAATGGCTCACCGAGTTGGGGGCACTGTTTCGGACCTGGCCCAAGCAACTAAAACCCATAATCTCTTAAACTCATCAACTCATGAAGTACCTATTCCAAACCCAACCCAAACTACTGAACTTTATCATCAGGGTTCATTACATTGGACAAAGGCCGCCACCCGAGTTTATGGTTTGCCGAGCCAAGCCCATTACCTCTTCTAGAAGCTCAAATCTAGGCCTTACGTCATCTTTGCTCCAACTTATCTAGACTTGGAGAGCAAGTGTCGAGATCTCGTAAACTCTGGAACTCACGAAAGGATAACAAACTTCCAAGTTTGAACTTTGGTCAGTGAGAGATACCCGGAAACAGACTTCGTGGGATGGTGAGTTCTCGAATAACTGCACTTGATGGGGGCAAACCCTAGTATTATAAATAGGAGGTCACTTAGCCAAAGGTAATCATCTTTCTCACTTACTCACTGCCTCATAACTCACCTTGCTGACTTAGGCATCGGAGTGTCCTCGCAGGTAGCCCTCCCGGCCGGATTTTGCTGCTGTCGCCATTAGAGTTTCTCACCTTCCAACTTCCCTATTTTGTGAGCTCCTCGACCTCCGAAGAGTAGGAATTTAGGTATGTGAAGTACAAGCCATATGCGTGTTTACAAAACATCAATTTTCTTGGTGATTCAAACATCAATTCTTAAGGTAGGGAGGATTCAACTTCCTAATCTTTTGATTAACAGGCTAGATGATGGAGTCATCACTAGGTTAGATTTGCCTAATTTAAAAGTCTAGTCCTTAATTATATTAGACTTGTACAATATTCTTAAAAAAAAGAGATAATAACTTCTTTTTCTTTCAATTTTTTAATGAAATCGTATTATTTTCTAATTTTTTAAACTAAATTAGTAAATTGAGACTATTTTAAAATCAGAAAAGCAATTAATTAAATCAAATGACAAATATTGTCTTATTTTAATTCCTTTTTATATATGTATATAGTATATAATAAATAGCAGATCTTGTAAGTTGTAACTGATTGAGAAGGACATCTTGTTCATGGGCAGTGGGCTCTTGATGCTTGCCTTTCTTGGACCATTTTAGGCATTTCAAAGGAATATTTTGAAAGTTGGATAGCTTTGGTAACGAGGAAGAACAACCGAAAAAGGAGTATTTAGTTAGAAATTAATCAAAGGAGTTTTGTTGATTCCTATAGTTATTAATGGTAATGACGGAAATGACCAAGAATTATTGTTCTCTTTTTATGCTCAATCTTTACTGTGTTGAGCTCTTTTGTTAAAAAAGAAATGGATATCTTGTTTAGAACTCATCACACATCCAAAGGCCGAAGGAGGTTGATCTGTTATATGATTTAATTTATATGTTGACTGATGCGTGTGCATCATTGATGGTTTTAGGCCCTAATTTCATGTGCTTTTAACGTAATTTAGCTTAATACTCAAGTAAATATGTTCAAATTATAATCATTTACTATCTTGAGTGTTTTGTTATATTTTTACAGGAATTGACAAAGAAAAGAAATTAGGAGCAAAGCATAACTTGAAGGAGAAGAAACAAGTGAAGATTCATAGAGTTTTGAGGATTGGGTATCGATACCCAGCAACATGGTATCGATACCCAAGGGGACAAGCTCGTTTGGATCACGTTCAAGCATGGCCAAGACATGATCCAAAGGCCCAAATGGCGCCATGACCACGTTTTGGCCACGCCTAGGCGTGGGCTTTCACCACTCACCACGCCTAGGTGTGGCAGGGGAAGCCCAAAACCAAGTCAGAACCAAGCAGCAGCGTGACCAAGGCATGACAAGCACCCATGACCGCGTCAGGACCAAGTGAGGGCGTGAGCCCAGCGCGGATCCAGCCTCAAACAAACACCCAATGACCGCGCCTCACTCATGCCACAACGTGAGCTAGGCGTGACTCTCCCTCAAGGCATCAAGGCCCAAGACTTGATCCCTAATTTTGAAGGCCAAGCCCAATCCTGCAAGTTGGTTCGTTCAAGTGAATGTAAATTAGGTTTAGTGATTAGTATATATAGTTATAAATTAGGTTTAGGTGAGAACGGATTCACTGAGCAGCAGAGACACACATTCTGCCTCCACTCAATCACTTTAGATTCAAGTTTCTTTCTTCTCTGTCAGTGACGTTCTTATTATTAGATTAGGGTTTATCATGGTTTCTTCTCATCAATTCATGTTTGAGTGCATCACTGTTATGAGTAGCTAATTTCCATCAAGCTCAGGAATGGGAGCTCTGTCCATTCCAAGCACAGATCCATGATTTGAATTCAAGTTCTCTTTTGATTGCAAGCTTCTCAATTCTATGTGCAACATCTCTGTTCTTCAATTTTGGGAATTAGTTAACTGAGAGGTAACTCAATTCCTTGCCTTCAATTTAGTGATTTTGAGAGAAACCTAATTTGTTTGTGTATGAGATTTGTACTTCATAATTAATTAGTAAATTAGAGACAATTAATTGATTAATTATGCAATTATTTATGTGAATTGAATTAGGGTTAATTAGATTAGAAATAATTAATTAATTCCTTTTGTGATTTACATAATTGAATCAGATCTGTTCTTCACCTCTTCTCCTATTTGATTAATTAAGAGATTAATAATTGATTAGGATTAGAGAAACTAAATCACTAAGAGATTAGGGTTTAGTTAATTAGGGTTCTATGTGAATTGATGATTGCTTGCATCTGAAGTAACTTGTTTATTTGAATTAGGGTTGTGTTTGGATGAACATCTCTTATTCCTTGGCTTATTCTTCATTATTATTCATTAATTCCCAATTACTTGCTTGCTGTCCAAGTTGTTAATTTAGTGATTTAATTAGGATTTGATTGATTTTGCATGATTTTTAGTGATTAGATATGATTAGAATAATAGTAGATTTGATTAGATTTGATTTTGATTTGTTTAGGATTAATTAGGATTAGATTTAGACTACTTGATCTCTCTTGATTTTTATTGATTAGTCTATTAATCTCCGTGGGAACGATACTCTACCCACTCTTTATTATTTGATACGATCCGGTGCACTTGCCGGTGGAAGTTTGGGAATCCGTAAGAATTTCGGACATCACTAACTTATATATGTTGGCAAGAAATGATGAATCCCTAAAGCAAAGTTTGAGATCCATTACTGATCCAGAGATCGAGATGGAAGAAGATTTCAGTAGAAAAAGATAACAAAATAAGAAATCAATCAATATCTTGAATTTACTAGTCCCCAAAATATTTGCCTTTGCAAGAACTTCTCTTTTATGAAGATATAGCTAGAGCACTCAAATCTGAAATATTGAAGCAAAATTTGATCAGCTTCAAGCCTTCAACAATCACAAATTTCTGGCATAATAAAACTCAAAATATTTGGTTTGGTCTTAAATGGTGGTATCCCATAAATTCCCTTCCCAATTTTTAGATTCTTTCCTTCTTTCTTTCTTTATATATATATATATATATATATATATATATATATATATATATATTCTGTTATATATTATTTTGCGGGTGGTAGAGAATATGCAGATTTGGATCCTTAAATAGAGGTAAAAGCATGTGCGTAAATTATTGGCAGTTGAATGGCGTGCGGGGCAAAATCAAAGTACCCACCCAGCATTGCACGTGCAATTATTTGCTGCTTCTTCCACTCAACTCCCCCTTCTCTAATTTCTTTATCTTTTTTTCATGGTTCCTAGTTAGAGGGCTTTGAAGAACTTCAGTCCCCATTACAACCCCAATAATAGTGCAACCTCAACGTGTACAACTAATCTACTCTCATATTTTATTATGCCACTTATTCATTTCAAAATTTAATTGTCACCATAACCATCACCCTATTGCTTCTTTTTCTTTTTCTTCATACAGTCACAACATGTGTTGCAAGTTGCAACGGCTTCTAGGAACTGCTAAAGAAAGAAAAAAACGGTAGCCGCTGCAACCTTTTTCAACTTTCAAGTTTCCTTGAATTATTATAAAATTGTCACTTACAATGGCATTAAGGTTTTAGGTTGGTTCATGGGCTCCTGGCTAATAAATCCAAAAGTAAAAATAAATAAGATGCCT
This sequence comes from Stylosanthes scabra, assembly GCA_036250425.1. Classification (NCBI taxonomy): domain Eukaryota; kingdom Viridiplantae; phylum Streptophyta; class Magnoliopsida; order Fabales; family Fabaceae; genus Stylosanthes; species Stylosanthes scabra. The sequence continues at coordinate 58,110 of JASCZI010120984.1, read as the reverse complement.
AGCTAGGCTGACATTGAAGTGGGAATTGTCAAGTGGTTATCTTAGTTGCCGTCCAACTCTTATAATAACTTGAAAGCGAACAATACTTTAAAGAAGAAAAGAAAAAAATTCTTTATGTCATTGTGATAATATTCTCTAATAAAAGCAAAATTAATCAAGACTATAAAAACAAAGATGGCGTGATTAAATAATGATACACGCATATACGTTTATAGAGAAACCTACAAAAAGTTACCAACTCGGGCTTTGTCTGTTGGTAAAATGTCCATGCCCAACTGTCATTGTATAACTAAATACAGAATCTTAGAGTGTGCCAAGGTTCATTGCATACAAACGTGATAAAATCCCAAAAGCAAAACATTATTAACAAATTTTTATAACATACTTTACCTTGATTGAAGGGATAAACTAGTTCTTTATTGGTTCAGAGTTCAGAACAACCTCTTACCTGAATGAACAGAATCCATTGTTGTTGAATCCTCTTTTTACTCTGATACTATATCGGCACTATGATGCTAGATTCAATGTTCCTTTGTAGTTGGACCACAATAAGAATCATTTCCATCAATAAAAGTTAGTTCAAACTTCAAATCAGGCAAACACAATTAACTAAAGCTAGTCTACCAAGAAAGATATGACAACAAAGAATCGATTGCTTTTCGTGATTAGCAAAATTATACAAATGAATCATCATCATCATCCACATCGCCATTATCATCAACAACAATCAATTCAAAGCAGGATGCATTTGAACTTATGGATTTCCCTTGAGAAAGAAACAATGACAAATAACGGCATGTTGTATCTAAATTCTGAAAGATCATAAAATGTTTACTGAAGCTACGAACTAGAGTTTTAGCAATATAGAAAAAGAAGACACATAGCAAAATGAAGAAACAATATTGAAGGTGCTTTCATGAGCTTATCAATTATCAAACTAGATCAAAGATACTTATCTTGTTCAATGTTCCCAACCCCCCAAGTCCCTCCAAAATATTACACAAATACCCGCAAAGGTTCTTCTGCTTGGTCTATTCCACTCCTCTAATTTAAATTGGTTTGTGCCATTGCTGCTTCTTCTACCTCCTGTGTCCTGTCCCCAACAAGCAGCAGGGCTCTCAAGTCTCACTATTCTCTATCTGCAATAGATACCTCTTCTTTTGATTGCATTGCATCCCTGACCCGGACTCAAACTCCATTATATATGTACATTGAGAAATGAACACAAGACAAGTTTCCCTTGCATCTGAAATAGGGTGAAGTGAAGCTCAAATGTTCAAAATTGAATTCCTTTTCACCATGACCTCATTCCACTGTTTACATCCATAGACCATGTCCTTCTCGAGTGTGGAGAATGATCCATCATTCGAGACCGCGAGGAGCTCCCCCTAATGGAGCGAGACTCCCTACCATTATCACCACCACTAAAGCAACCAAACAAACTTCTAAAAAACCTCTGAAAGGCACCACTCTGCCTCCCTCGACTCCCTCTAGAAGACCAAGAAATCCTCCTCGGCTCACCACCATTGTTAAAGCCACCATCCATCTCAGTATAAACAACAGGAAGCTCCCTCTCAGCACCTCTCCTCCCACCATTGAATCTCCCAACCGCAAATCCCCCACCGGGAAGCCTCCAAATGGTCAACCCAACATTCTCATCCTCGGTCAACGCAACCGAGTGCCCGGACGACGACAACGGTGAACCACTGCTGTTGGTAGGGTTATCAGAGGGCAACTCGTGGCGGCAAACCGGGCAGGAATTATGGAGTGTGAGCCACGGCAATATACAGTCTTGGTGATATATATGCTTACATGGCATCTCCCTGGCCGAAGTTCCCATCTCGAAAGCTTCTTTGCAAACGGCACAGTGCGATTCCAACTCCAAGTGGTTCTCCTCGATTTCGATTGTCGGTAACGAATCAATGGCGGCTTTTGAAGCCGGAGGGTGCTCGTAACGCCCTATTCCGTTGATCTCGATCTGAGACAGCTGTTCTAGAAGCCGATCGAACCCGGATCCCAGCAGAAACTCCGACATGCTTGCCGGCAAGGGTCTCAGCCCCGAACCGGCGCCGTCGTCATAGAACAGCTCGAATCCGCGTCCTTCCCCTCCTCCTACGCCGCCGTTGCTGTTTTCCTGAGACTCAGAGGATCCGCCCCCGCCACGGAGGACGATGACGGGGTTGAAAGGGGAGCGGTCGCCGCCGTTGCGGCGGGTCCGGCGGAGGGCGTGGCGGTTGATGGCAGAGCTATTGTTGTTGTTGTTGTTGTTGATGCTGTTGGTGTTTTGGTCAGCGGAGGAGTGGGGGCGCTGGCCGATCATGTACATGGCTGCTGCGGGGAATCTGCGGCGACGGGCGTCGAGGTTGAGGGAGCGTGGCGGAGGGTCGATCTCCTCAACGAAACCGCCGTCGCAGTCGGGACAAACGACAGTGTCGTGGGTCCATACCCTGACAAATCGACTGCATCTGTAGCACCAATAGGATGATGTCCCTGAAGACATGTATGTTTCCAGATCCAATTCGCAAAACCAGATATCAATCCCCACAAAGATAATACCAATTTCAAAATGGAAAAACAATAATAATTATTTTAAAAAAAAAAAGATAAATCTGCAAAAAGTAAAAGATGCGGTTTTCTTTTTCCTCCTTTTGTTATGGGAGGAGAGAGAGAGACAGAGATATAGAGATAGTGTCTGTTAAATGGGGTTAACGCTCAAAGATGAATGTGTGTTGTTGTTCTTCTTCCATAGAGAGAGAGAGAGGGGAAGGGAGGGGGAAGATGTGTGTGTCGCGTGGAACGAAGATAACAGCGAAACCGGGTAAGTCTCCCTTTGTTAGCGTGTCACCAACGCTCATCGATGTAAGACACGTGTCATCGTACCGTTGGATGATGCCAAAACGACACATAGCCAAAGATAAAACGGTGGGGGCCTTGCATTTTACTCACTGTCGTGGAGCCGAATGAGCCGTTTACTATGAGCGACTGCGAGTGAAGCCGGCGCGATATTCAAGGTTTCTTCTTCACTTGGGACTTGGGAGCGCAACCATTAACGGAGTTTTTGGAATTATGCCATTACCAAATCGTACATTCTGGTCCATCTACCGTTATGTTCCTCTTATTTTCCTTCTCCTTTCCGGAACTAACAACAACAACCGTTTTTTTATTTTTTATTTTTTATTTTATTACAAACACCAACTTTCTCTTTTCATTTTTCAAGAGCTTAAAAATGGGTTTAATGGTTTATTCACAAGTTTAAAAATAGTTTTTTAATGTATTTTTTATTATTAGAAGTATATAGAATATTTAATAATAAATTGTCATATATATATATATATATATATATATATTAAAAATTAGTTAATTAATTTATATATTTATATACAAATACATAATAAATTACAATTAATTTATTTTGCACATGTATTTTCAAAAAAATTATATAGTGTTAGCTAGTAAGTAGTCATTACTCATTAGTCATCACTCATTACTCATTCATTGGTATAGAAGTAGGTATAGAAACCTTCTCATTTTAAAATAATTGGGCCAGATCATGTTGTTGCTCCTTTTGGGTCTTTTGTCATTTTGTGTTTTGTCACGTCATCATTTGTTTCAAGCCCGTATTTAAGTTTTTTCTTTAATTAAATTTAACTAATATATATTTTTGGTAATATTATTTAAATAAATGATTTTCGTTAATCAAATTTAATAAAGTGATTTATTTTTATGTTAAATAAAATATTACTTCGGTACCAAATAGTATAAAAAATTACACATAAATAAAATTCTATTTGACATCGAAATAATTTTCTATTTACAATAAAAATAAATGACTTGATTTGACTTGGTTGGCCAAAACCACTTGTTCACAGAATTATTATTGTATATTTTAGAGATATATTTTAAAAATATAATACTAAATGTTGAATATTTAATATATTAATCTATTAAAAATATAAAAAATTTATTTTTAAATAATTTCAAATAAATATTTTTCATAACATTATTAAAATATACATTTAAGATACATGTTAACATTTTTTGTCATTTAGAAGATTAAAATGATATAACGTGAGAAAAAGCCAAGGGATCAGTCAGGTAAAGTACTGTTTTGGTTCCTGACGTTTAGGTCAAATTATTTTTTGATCTCTAACGTTTAAAACGTCTTATTTTGTCCCAAAATGTTTCAATTAAACTCAAGTAAGTCTAATCATTAAATGTTGAATGTGGAAACTTAACGTTGTAACTAACATGGTCGTTTGCTTAGTGATTAATTACTTACTCCTACATTAAAAAACTTCACATTGCAAATTTGATACTTTATTTTCTATTTTCATTTATGTAAAGAAGAAAACATTTAAACACATAATCATTTATCATCGTCGTGTGAAAATTGAAGACAGAAAATCTCTGTTACTGCTCATGGGTGATTAGACCTTATCTGCATGACAGAGTTCGTATTTCATTGATTCTTTAAGACAGAGAGACTAAGAGATGAATAGTTATGTCAGAAACGACATTATATTTTCATGTAACATTTAACGATGAGACTTGATTGAGTCTGATTAAAACTTTTTGAGACCAAAATATGACGTTTTAAACATTATTGACTAAAATAAAATTCGCCCCAAACGTTAAGGACCAAAACAGTATTTTACCCATAATTTTAAGAACAGTGCTACGGAACCAACCTTAGAGAGTCCTTAGAGAGCCAATAAATACTTATCATCCAAAACTGACCAAAGTTATCATACGAAACAAAAACAAGTTATCATTTAAAACTGACCAAAGTTATCATTCGAAACTGACTAAAATTATCTTCCAACCAACACCAACAGCACCAGTACCACCACAACAACAACACCACCACCAACAGCACCACCACAACAACAACAACAACCACCTCACCACCATTACAACCGCAACATCACGACAACAACAACAACACAAAGAAAAGGAAGAAGAAATAGGAGGAAGAAGAAGAAGAAGGAGGAAGAAAACAAATCTGCTACTGCAACACAAAGAAAAAGAAGAAGAGTGAGGAAAAAGACAGATCTGCTACACCTGAGACAGAGTTGCGAATAGGAAGGTAGAGATCGACGCATTGGCAGGGCGTGGTGGTCGACACGGTAGTGGCCGGTGATAGAGGGAGAAAGAAAAGAAGGGGAAAATGCTTTGGCTACTTATTGGGTGGGAGAGATGAGTTCTATAAACTTCTTCTAATTTTAAATATGATTAGCATTTTTAGCTATCACAATAGTTTTAGCCAATTATTGTAAATATTATTTATTTAATCAACATTATTTTTAAATATTAATAATTAATTGTTTTTGAAAATTTGATAAATTAGGTTGATCCTACATTACTATGAATACTATCAATTCATAGCTCACTAAATAGAGGCTTCACAAACTAATGATTAGCTGATTCGGCATAAGACTAAGAATTTTTGCCATTTTGGTTCCACACGCAGCCCGAAATAAAAACTCAGGGAATCTCTTTTTAACGAATTGCCAACAAAAAGAGGAAAAAGACCAAAATATTTTTGTTCATAAAAATTGAAAAATTAGTGAGACTGAGACTGTGTACGTATGAATGGAAAGTTGGAAAATTTTGTGGAATATGCATTGCGCCTCGTCAGAGTTAACAGTCGTTTGTTAAACTCAATTTTGATTTGATATCTTGGCACTATTTCTGAATTTTTTATGTTATGATTTCCGGTGACCAGTTTCAACTACGAGTTTTATCCATGTTTCTTTTAATATTTCTTGTTATAGAGAAATTAATGACAATAGTAACGATATATAGTTGATGGATAATAGATAAAGAGATCCAAAAAAAAAAAAGTTTCTTCCATGAAATAAAGCAAGACTTTTCCTTAAAATTAACATCAAAGATAGCCAGAAAGAGAAAATTAAAGAAACAAAAGAAAGAAGGCAGCTAAGAAAGAAAAAGCCTTTTTTTCGGTGTTACCTTTCCCTATGTATTTCCATGGCCTAGAGGGAAAGTGGCTTAGTCATTCGGGTGAAATTTTGTGAAAATAAATTAAGTAAAAAGAATATAAAGAAAGGAGATTAAGGATAGATAAATTTGTGAGGAAACACTTCTATTATAGGCAAAATAAGCAACACTAAGATCAATGATGTGAAGTGATAGTAGAGAACAAGTGTAGAAACCTTAACTAATATCACAAGAGGATGAATGAGTTTTTTAAAGTGAGAGGGAGTTTGGATAAGGTTGGTCGTTGAGCGGTGGAACACCCGAAAGGCTAGTTTTCTAGATTCTTTGAGTTTAATGATGAACGAAATGAAGAACATGTTAGAAGACAACTTTAGAGGCTGGGAAATGTTGGAAAAAAAAACTTATGAGAGAATTGGTGAATGATGTATTTATAATAGTTATTTTGGAAGGAAAAAAGAATGCTTTTTGATGATGGAGACATTTTGGGCAAACTTTGAATTCCCAAACGGATCACCTAAATGGGATAATTTTCAAAGGTGCCTTATGACTTTCTCTCCACATCTTAAGCAATGTAGCTATATAAGGAGTGAAAGAAGAGGAATTGGCTTTCACAAATTAATGTGAGCTCATGACTTGTGACATTAGTTGAAGGGACATCTAGTTTGATTTATTTCTAACTAGATGACTTTTTCTACACTTCAAATCCAACCAATCCACTTCCACCAATTTAGTTCCCATAAAAGAGAAGAACTCAACTCTTTATGGTGTTTCTTTGGGTATCATCCTTTTGGCCCAACACTCATAGGAGGAACTCTATTCTTTTTCATTGGCAATGTCTAAGGTAATCATATAATTATTTAAACAAATCAAATTATATTTTTGATGTACAATCATAAGCCCCCATGCAGTTTTTGAGGGTACAAAGTGTTCCCTCAGACTGCATACTCATATCTTCATGCTTGTAGGGTGTTCCAAGACTTCAAGTTGTTCTTTGTTTTTTGCATCTAGATGTAGTGCTCATTTCTTTGTAAGGTGCTCCTTTATGCTACATTAAACTCATGACACTTAAAAATTATTTCTAATACTATTTTTGTTATTGCATATTATATATTATATTATTACTTTAAATACTTAATTCTCCCCTCTTTTATTCACTTTTATTTTTAAATATGTATGATGCAAATACATTTATGTATTTATTTTTATCTAACCATGTACTCATCATGTATTATAAGAGTACATATGCATTTTTTTATGACCATCCCGTGTATCTATGTACTTGATAGGATAGATTAAAAAAATGAATAAAAGACTATAGCGATTCATAAAATATAATTATTATGTATATATAATTTTTATGAAAAAAAGAAAGACTCACACGGTGTATAAAAGCCAAATAAGTTGAGTAAATATGCTTAACATAATTATGTACTCATAATTTTAAAATTACTATAATGACTTTATTTATATACTCAAATTAAAATAATAATAATTATTATTATTATTATAAAAAACCAATATTATATGTACTCATATGTGAAAAACTATATAACTATATATAAATGTGTTATGATATAGTATGTTTTTATTAAGATAGTGAATAAATGAGGGGACTTTATATTATGGGCAAATTACCTAAGTAAAATAAATGGGAAAAAAATTAATCAGAATCCCCTAAAAGAAGAAGCATGATCGAATTTCCCTCTTTTCCTTATATGTAATATGTTGTAGGGTGTGGGGTATTACAATTTACACATAATACCCTGCACCCTGCCACAGATTATGTGTTAAGAAGGACACACATAATACGCTGCAGGGTGTCATGTATTACGTTAAAATTGCGTAATACATTTCAGGGTCCCACGTATTATGTGCATATGTGAAATCTGTGGGACACTCGTGGGTATTAGGGTTCAGGTTAGGTATAAATAGGTAGTGAGAGTCATTTGTGTTGTTAGAGTGTGTAGAGAGTGATGGATGGGGCTAGAGGAGACTCACTCCTAGCACTCGTTCATCACAACGAAAAAATAAAGAAAAGAACCTCAGAAGGTGTGGGATTTAAATGTGATTGTCCGACGAATGTGTTTATATCCGGTGGTACCTCGCTCGCGGACCTGCAATAACCTATTGAACGAAGACTTGGTTTAGATGCCAAGAAGAGAGTTAGCCACATTTTCTATAGAGTTCTTGTGGCGGTGGTGTCAAGTGGGTCAAGTATGATTGCTTCAGTGTTGAAAGCGACAAAGATCTGCAGGTTTTGTTTCACTGTCGGCAGCAGTTCCCAGAGGTTCGAACGACCGAGTTATATGTCGAGATTGCTGATATTGGGGCGAGTTCAGGAGGCTCGAATCCGCATCCACAGCCGGTCCATGTAGGGCCCACCCATTGTCCCCCGGATGTTGGTGGTCTGTCAATGGCACGTGTTGCGTCTCCGTCATTTGATGTGAACCTACCACAAGGCAATGATGATGGGTGTGACTTCGATGACAACCGTTCATTCGGTGAGCTTGTGGTTGCGATCGCCGCAGCACCTCAACCTCCGTCTCCATGCATGGGTCATGTAGAGCCCAAACCGTTGGTCGAGGAAGCCTTGCGATGTGATGGTTCAGACGAGGAGCCGGTGATGATAGAGAGTGACAGCGATGATGATGAGGGAACCATTCCCGTTTCACGGGAGGTTCCGACGAGCTCAGGAACACAACATTACCCTCTTCATTTCTCCACTCTGAACTTGGAGGCCGATTCTGCTGTCGGCAGGTACCTCGACCATCTGCAAATGTTTGCCACACAATATTAGGTAAATGCCATTTACAGATAAATTCATAACCAGATAAGACTATGCCAAATTACAAAACTGAATATTACCTGGAAGCTAGTGGACATGAAAACTGGTCAAATCCGTGCGGTCTGAGCGTGGGGAAACGCCAAAAAATCCAACTCTGCAGTAACTGCAGCGAGCCTGACACTTGCACTACGTTGCCGTTGGTGCATCGACAAAGGTTTCGGTATAGCCAACCCAAAGCTGCAGAACCCCAGCTATATCTGCCCATGTCATCCAGCCGAGCGAGGAAAGACAGCCATCGAAGGTGGATCCGTT
>JASCZI010120984.1:15349-30162 GCA_036250425.1 Stylosanthes scabra | reverse complement strand
TCCAACAACCTAGTTTCAACAATACACAATATAATTAACCAAAATCAATCCAAATGGCAACAATAAAAACAAAAACAAGTTAATGAAGCATACTTGTGCTTCTGGTAGAGGGGCTGATTGGGAAACTTGAACTTCTTCAGCCTGTTGAGTAGTTGGAGTCTTCCTAGCCTTTTTCCTGCAGGGCTGCCAATCAGGTTTAGATGGGGCACCTTTGCAGGTTTTGAAGTTGTGGCCCTTCTCGCCCCACTTGCTGCATTTTACTTGAAAAGACTTTTTCAACTTGTCTCCTTGCAATATAGGCTCTGATGGATCTTTCTTCCTTTTATGCACCGTCGGCCTTCTAATTGGCCTCTTGATGATAGGTGCAGCTAGCCTAATCAACTCAGACTTTTGCCAATATTGTTCACTTGGAACAGGTTTAATGAAATGTGCATAAGTCTTACGGATAGAATCCATGCATAACCAAGGGTGTACATAATCTTCATCACGCTCATGCCTTTTCATAATGGCTGCAATGGCATGGACACAAGGCATTCCTGAAATGGGAAAATTGGCAAATGGCAATTATCATAAATACATAGCAGGCCAATTCAGTCTATAATTACTCACAAGTTAGTTGTCAAACATGAAAATATATGCTCACCAGTAAGTTGCCATCTATTGCATGTGCATGTGTGCTTGGTGAGGTCAACATCTAACTTGTCATCGCCGTATTTCACTTGGAACCTCTTTCCCGGATCATCGCCACTCCACATAGTAACCCACTTTTGGCTAAATCGACGAAGACGTTCCAGTCTCTTCTGCTGCACAGGTGGGAGTTTTCCAATGGTTCCCTCGAGCAAGGTCTTGATGGTGGTCATGTGCCTCATTAGATAACATCGTATTTCCTCCAGCATTGTTAGTATTGGCATGCTTCTGTAATGCACGATCTTTGCATTGAACACTTCACAGATATTGTTGGTGAGATTGTCTGACTTTGGCCCATGGCTAAAGTAAGCTTTTACCCATAAGCTAGGTTCAAACTTCATTGGATATTTCCATGCACCTTCGTTGATAGCCTTCATGTTATCCATGCACTTCCTGAATTTTGCATCTGTTGTGCATCTAGCACATTCCCATACCAATTCTCTTAAGTATGCATCCTTGAACCGGTTTGTAAAGTTCTTCCATAGGTGCATGACACAAAACCGATGATGTGCATTCGGCATGACCTCTTTCAGTGCAGGCAGTAAACCCTGTAATATATCAATATTAGCAACGACATAAAAATGCAAACTCACTATTACTAATGCAGTTCATAACATAAACAAAAAATCAGACCTTTTGCATATCAGACATAAAGTTCCAACCATGAGTAATAACATCTCCCAAGTCTTCTTGAAGTAAGGTGAGGAACCATTTCCAAGCATCCTTAGTTTCTGACCTTGAAACACCGTAGGCAATCACATAGAAGTGATTATTTGCATCTTGTGCAACGGCTGTGAGTAATTGACCCCCGAAGTATGTTCTCAGAAAGCACCCATCTAAATGGATTAACGGCCTACATCCAGACTTGAAACCTTGCTTGAATCCATCTAAACAGATATACAAATTGTCAAAAGTAGGAGGCTGTCGTGGGATAGGAGTATGATTAAGATCCAACTTTACTGTCAAACCAGGATTGCTCCTCAGAATTTCCATACCATAATCCCGAAGCTTACCATATTGCTCTGCCTCATTGCCTTGTAATGTCTCCCTTGCCTCCCTAATAGCTCTATAGACCATCTTATCATGCGCTGTAACATTGAATTCCTCTTTCAGGAATTCAATTGCCTCCTTCGTGGTCATGTGAGGGTGAATCCTCATTCTCTTCTCAATCTTCCTGCTAAGCCAGTGTTGATCAGCAGTATTACTCTTGAAGTCCCTGGCACATGTATGATTATTCCTATACATCTTGACTTGGTAGGTTTTAAGCTTCTCATCATATGCTAAGTAAGCTAACCATGGACATTCATCAACTTTGCAACCAATCCTTACTCTGTCCTTGTCATTTTTTTAACCACTTCCATAACCTTCCCTCAGAGATAAATTGATCCTTAACCACATCCTTAAATCTGTCCCTTATAGCAAATAGAGTACCAAGCTGAAACCTCCCTTGGCCAAATGCATATTCATTGTTAAATTCTGGAAAGTGATGCTTACGGCCTTCATCCTCAGAAGAAACAGGTGTGTGCATATCTTCAGACTCATACTCCAGTAACACACTATCCTCACCAACTTGGGTTTGACCAACATAATGAAATCCTGCTGGACTTTTCTCATGACTTGGATTGAGCTCAACATCTTCATTGGGCCCATTCTGTTCACTAGGCCCACCAAAATCTCCATCTTCAGTTGGCCCACCTTGATCACCTTCTTTACTAGGCCCACAACCATTCAATCTATCTGTTAACTTCTTCTTCCTTGGAGTTCATTTCTTCTTTGGAGTCTTGACTTTCTTCTTAGGACTTGACTTATTCCGTTGAGCTTTCTCAATCTGTGCTGCTGACTTCCTTGTAGAGTTGGTGCACTTCCCCTTGCCTTTATGAGAGACAACATCTTCTGCAACGTGTTCTTCATTTGTATCACCATCATACCCATCACCATGTATCTCCTCCACCAATACATCATCTCCACTCATGCCCTCCAAGTCAACAAAATCCACCATATGTGGTTCATTGACAGGGTGCTCAAAGTACAAATGGAACTCACTCAGATTTGGATTATCAATCAGATGTTGGCGCAAATCATTTATCCCTGAATCCCCAACCAGTTTTCGCAACCGACTCTCAACATCAACCGCGGTTTGATCAAGCTAGTGAGCAGCCTCGTGGTCTTGATAGCCAAGTTCTTCCAACAGTTTCACAAAATCCCCGAAGTTCAAAAAGTCCAAGTCCATCTCGTCATACTCTTTCACCATACCATTCACATACTCAAGAGTCCCCCCAGAGTTTCGCTCAAACCTCCCTCCATGATGAAACACGAGTTTAACAAACACAGAAGCCATCTGAAAACAACAAGCATAACAAATCACTAAAATGAAACTTATTCCTGAATCAACCCTAAATAGCAGAGAGCAACCCAAAAACAGAGTAGCATAATGGCATTAACAAAAAATTTGCTACACCCCCACACCCACATGCAAACAACTCATCCTCTGCACCTAAGTGGTTTGATAAGAAAACCTAGGACAGAAAGCTTCGATAAGAACAATGGACTTACCTGCGACGGCGATGTTCACAATGGCGTGCCTCTCCGACGCCGGCGACGAATACCACCAATATCTGCAATGGAAGACGAGAATACGTAAGGCTTCTCCCTTTGATCGTTTGTGCTAGGGTTTTATGTAACTGTGTGGGTGAATTGTGGGTGTTATAGGGAATTCAGAGCTTTAAGGGGGAGAGAAAGGGAAACGACATCGTTTCTTCAGCAAGGACTTCTTTGTCCTATAACTTTTTCATTTGCCAGGTGTCAACCGTTACAGTACATGTCAGCATACCTCATGCCACATCATTAAACGGCGTTACATTACAAGCAACCTAGTTGACGGAGGGATTTAATTGTCTTCCGTTGAGTATCCTCGGGGATGAATTAGTACTTTTCAATTTTGCAGGACTTAATTGTTCTCCGCCTAAATCCTCAGGAAATTATTTGTCCTTTACTCTTGAATTTATTGATGCCGTCTGCTCGTTAGTTTGGACTTAATCCAAAACATATTGTAACTTTAATTAGGATTACCAATATTAATATATTGTGTAATTGTAATATAATATCTTAATTATCGCACTTAAGGTTAAGGGTCTCTATCTGAAGTTGTCCTTAAATCCTAATGTGGGGTTCGGACTACATCACATGTGCTTTAAGAAGGAAAATGTTAATGATCTAGAACCTTATTTGTTATTTTTTTTCTCTGATCTAGAACCTTTAAAAATGTCAAATATAATCAATAGAAATTCTTTATTTCATAAAGTAAATGAGTTTTTTCTTCTACATTATTCATTTATTTTAAATTTTATCCTTTTTTCTCTTTTACCTTTTTATATTTAGCAATAGATTTTTTTTTTCGTCAAAGCAATAGAAATTATTATTTCTTTTGGACTGGAGCAATAGAATATTGTTACTTCATACAACTTTTTTTATTTTTTGGGTCATGCTCCATACGATACACTAGATAAGAATGTCTCTAGTCATGTCCAAAAAAAAGAAGAATGTCTCTAGTCAAACTAAACAAGAATGGGCCTAATAATAATTTTGGTTAAAAAGAACTATACTTACATGGTTAATACAACCGTATAAACTTGACCCAAAAAATCGTATACAAAGAAAAGCCTATATAACATATAACAATCAAATAAAAGAAGAACATACCAAAATTAAACGATGATAGTGTTTCCAAAAAAGATAATAATAAAACGACGATAGCGATGATCTCTCTAATTAACCGTGAATTTTTTTTTTAATAAAATAAATACAAAATTTACATAAAACTTGTTGAGTTTTTTTACCATTTTGTGCTACAGTACTTATCACAGGCTAGGAAACCCGTTATTATATTTTAAGATAGAGTAGCATTTTAAGATAGAATAGTGTTAAGAAACCTAACGTTAAAAAAATATTAGGGAGCCAATAATTAAGTTATCATCTAAAAATTTATATGAGTTATTATTTATAACTCATATATCTAAAATTAAATTATCATTTAAAATTTATATAAATTATCATTCATAATTATATTGACTCCTATTGATCATAATGTATTGGCTTTCTAATTTTTTTTTCTTTAAATATCACAGTTCAGAATAGCCCATCTTAAGACTGAGCATACTAGAATGCACAAGCCCAATATAACAAAAACTATTAATACAAGGTTGTTTAGAAAGTGATAGGTTAAATTTACACATTTTTTAATAGAAAAATATTAGGGAGCCAATACATTATAACCAATAGAAAATCAACACATAGTTATGGACAATAATTCATATAAATTTTGAATGATAATTTAATGTTAAATATAAAAATTATGAATGATAACTTATAAATTTTAAATAACAGTGACTTCCTAATATTGATTGTCTGTAACTATTTTTTTTAATATTACATTGTCTTTCCCACACACTCTCTCTTCTCTCTCTTCTCTGTCTTTTTACGCACATACGTGGTAATTAATTTTTTTTTCAAAGGCATCGATTGTTGTCAAATAATTTTTATTGTTTTTCCACTGTAAAAAAACAATTTTTATTGTTTATAATAAGACTAAAAATTTAAATCTCATTATATTTAAATAAATTTTATTATAACTTTTAAAATTTTACTAAAGAATATCCAAAAAGTAATACATTGTAGTCATAAAAGTTATTTATATGATCATCCATAATTTTAAGTAAAAAGCTCAGCCTGCACCCATTTAAATAAATTTTGTATTTATTTAAAAAAATCGTATAAGACTAAATTACACCAAATAAAAAAAAAGTATAACAGTATAACTGTATAAATATTTGTTCAAGTTAAAAAAAAAAAGTAATTTTTTGCTGCTTAACCCAAAAAAGCTGTTAAAAAGAAAATTCAAAGAGTTGATTAATCATTTGGTTTGAAGAGTAATAATAAAACACAATGGATTAATCTTATTGACTAATATATAATAATTAAGTTGGAAACAATAGGAATTGTTACTGTAAAAACGGCTTGAACGTGCTAACCACCTTCTTGATCCGATCAAGGAGAGAAGTGTAAGAGACAGAACCATCGTTCCCAGCCAAGACTCTATACTTATCTCTCCTCGTAAAATTTGTGCATTCAAACCCTAACGTCGCCGCCAATATCCTCTGCACATAGTTTGCCACGTCATGCGGGCTTTTCCCCGAAGAACACGTGGCTTCAACCGGCAACTGGTTCAGAAAAGTCACCTCATAAACCGGTCTGGGGTTCATGAAGAAGAAAATAGGATCCAAACCTTTCCATCCTCTGGCGGTAGTTGCGTGGAAGAACCCTACCCTATAGTTCATGGCCACCGGCACTATCCGGTCAGTTAGCTCTGCAAATAGGGCGCTGAACCGTAAAAGGAAGGGTTCACGGCATGTTGTTCCTTCCGGACAAACCACCAAATCTCCTTTGGATAGTTCTTGTTTGATTTTCTCCGCATCCACGTGTCGTATTCTTGTTAACCTAACCGTTGGGATTGGCGATAGGATTTCTGATAAGCGAGAGATGGAGTATGTGACGGCTGGGATTTGCCGCCGGAGCACGGCGGAGAGGACTACGGGGTCCATGAGGGTGCGGTGAGTACACACGAAGAGGACGCCGGAGTTTCCGGGGGAGGGCGGTGGTGGTGGCCTTCCTTTGACGACGACCTTGCCGCCGAAGAGCCTTGACACATAAGGGGTGGCCCAAAAGGGTAGGACGGAGCCAATGATAATGCGGATTATGGCAAGGCAAATGCCTAAGGGCATCCATAGGAGGATTAGGAGGGCGGTGGAGGGTGTTGGCCGCTTCACTAGGCGGCCGTCATGGAAGATCACTGGAAGGGGACGGAGCATCTGGTGTTCATTATTATTGTACTTTTGTCTTGGTATAAATGGTGGATGCATTTGTTCCTGCATGCATGCAAGCATATTAGTTAATTATTCTCATATATGTAGATTAATATGGTTCATTATTTTAATGGATAACCAGTTGAACAGTAAAATCGAGGAGGGGAAAAAACATTTTAAAAGAAGTAGTACATTCCAGTATAAATACTTTTTGACCAACATTTAAATAATTAGAAGATTTTAATTAGTTGGGATGAAAAAAAAAAAAAAACTCTAATATATGTATGTGCTGCCAAAATTATTACTAATTCTTGAAAGTTTTTTTAATTAATATTTTATTTGTTACTCTATTTGATTAACAAAAGTTTCTTATCAATTTTATTCAATATATATTTTATTTTTTAATATATAATTTATACATATTACTATTTTTTATGTGCACATAGACATAGTTGATTAAAATGAGTTAAATTTAGTACTGATCAAAGGAGTGATATGTATGACTGATTTAATGAATAATTAGTTGCTGATTTATTTTAATGAAATAATTGTATTGAAAGATTACCTTGCATAGGTGCATAAAGGAATGAGAGGTTGAAAGAGTAATGGGGTTTCTTCCCAAACCCAGAGTTGGGGATGCCATATCTGCCTCAAAAAGCTTAGCAACTCTTTCAGAAACATTGTCCATGGTGCCATCACGAACAAACCCCGTGGCGAAACCAAACCTATTCACACAGAGCTCAACCCCAACCACCTCATCAGCACGCAAGTGCTCTTTCACGAACCTCTCCACCATCACCCTAGGCATCTTCGTCACCACAACCCTCTTCTCCTTCTTCCAGCTGAAC
The DNA here is from genome assembly GCA_036250425.1 of Stylosanthes scabra. Lineage (NCBI taxonomy): Eukaryota > Viridiplantae > Streptophyta > Magnoliopsida > Fabales > Fabaceae > Stylosanthes > Stylosanthes scabra. The sequence goes on along the minus strand of JASCZI010120984.1, from coordinate 22,769 downwards.
ACCTTCCACGCCTCCATATCCATATCGTCCATCAAGAACTTGGGCAAAACCGCCCTCGCCACCGACTCGATATCCGACTCAGCAACACCCACAACCGCCGCAAATATCATAACCTTCAGCCCCATCTCACCCTTCCCAACCTTGTCCAGAATTCGAATCACTGGCCATAGAAGCAGCAACAAAGCGAAGCGGATCAAACCCGATGCTTCAAAAGCTACCAGCATGAAGTAGCAGAAAGTATCGGAGTCCTTCAGAAGCGTGCCTTCTAACTCAGACACAACAGACTCCATTATTGTTATTGATAAGTTTCTCTAAACTTATTGATTTGTTTTTCGTTTTAGCTTTGAGATGTTGTGGTGATGGTGCTTAAGAATGACATAGGTTTTGTGGTATAAGGTTCAAGAAACTGTGCTTAATTATATTTGACTAGCTTACTCTCTAATACTTGGGATGCATAAAACAGCTTATCGGTTTTACAACCACCTTCTTCTACGTTTCCACGTTAATTAATTAATTAAGCGAAAATTCTAGCGACTAGATATTTTGAGTCAATAATTGATTAATAAAGTTTTTTTTCTTTTTGAAATTTTATCTGATTTTACTATACACATGCATATATAAATTAAATTAAGAAAAAAATTTAATGACCAGTAAATTTTATTTAAATATGGCCAATAAACTTAATCATCATCATTTTTACTTCTTATTTTATATACAAACATTTTTTTCGGTGAATTAACTGGCTAAAATTTAAAAATTACAGTGGTCACGTATCATTACTTATAAATTAATATAATAGTAGGGAATAGTATTCATAAAAATTCTGCAATGATAACAAAAAATTATAGATCACTCAATAAGACTATAATTAATATGAAAAAGATTTTTTAAAACTAAAAATTGATAAAATGATCAAATAAAACTTAATCATAATTGAATCTGTAATTTTTATTAAACTAAATGTAACCTATATTAATTTAATTTAAAAATATTAGATTTATATTTTTACTTTTCCTATAACCTTATCCAATTATCCAATCCAGTTAATAAACTATTTTTGGCTTATATTTTGGGGTTTTTCTTCTTCTGGTGATGCGCTTTTGGGTGGATATATCCGTGAGGAATAAAGGATTATACGCCACGTTTTATTGGTAAAGATTGATTACTTAACTCCAACAACTTGGCATCAGTGTGTATAAAACTTGCACTGAGTAGATGGCAGGCGTTGAATACCTAAACTTGTGTCTAACCTCTTACTATTTCGATAGCTTAGCATGCCGTTAGTGATGCCGTTTATAAATATTAGTTTTTCGCATACGAAAGTAAAGTATTTATTAAAGAAAACTCACACATTGTTCAATATATTAGACATTTAGACATGCATCAATTTTATGATATAAAAACATTAGAAATATAATTATTATTAGACGAGAATTGTTAATTAAGTTTAAACAAATTGGACAATAAGATTTGATTGCGTGGATAAATAAAAGTGTGTATTACATATTGTGACTTATGAGTAAGTATTATCTAATACTCAAAATGTATTTTCTATGGCCAACATATAGCCAACTTATAAACAAGAAGTATTTTCATGGATTTTAATCAATTGAGAGAATGAGTCACTAGGATACGAATATCTTAAGCTGGAATTTCTGGTGACTTATACATGTATTATCAATCCATGGTTTAAGGAATTCATTATATTAATATTTATCACAATATTTTTATTTAATGGTTATAAATAATTTTTTTATCTTGACATAACTAGCTAGTAACTTATAATTTTGGTTTAACCTATAAAAAGAAAAACCTATAATTTTGGTTTATTTAAGTTGGTACGTATATTTTTCCTTAAATCTTCTATCTAATAATTATATCTCTAATACTTTTTATATTGTATATCAAATTGACGCATGTCTAATATATCGAACAATGTGTGAATTTCTCTAAAAAATACTTTATTTTTGTATGTGAAAATTAATATTTATAATTTGCACAACCTTCCAATGTAAATTTATTCGCATTATTCCGTTTGCGTGGAAGACTTCCCTATATATATAATTCTCATATCTTGTATTTAGTAGGTAAAGACCGGTTAGAAATTGAAATCGATAAAAGAACAAGTGCTTTTTCAAATAGCTTGTTCGGTCTCCTAATCGAATCCCAAGAACATTCTCTATAATTTCAATCCATTATATATAGAGTCATCAACTCATCATCAGTAGGCTGAAGCTTATATAAAAAAACTATTAAGCAAGAAGAAGAGAACTATATCATAGGCAGGATATCTTTTTTCCCTCTATTGTGCAAAACAGTATGGATGTTGATAAAAGTAGTGAAATAATCTTAACATTTGATTTTAACTTATGTTATTATAAAATAAAATAAATATAAAAACTTAATTTTTATTTTTTAAAATTTTAAAAACTTTCATTTTTATAGGATTTTTTTAAAAAAATTAAGATTTAAAGTTTAAAATTTAAGATAAAAATATTTTTAAAAAATTAATTGATATTTACAAAAAAAAGTTAACTTCCTAATTAAACTCATTATTATTGTAATAATATGAGCCTTTAAATTTTAGATCCATTTTGTTGGGATTTGAAGTGTGCTAGGTTCCAATAAATGAATAGAACTGGTTAAGAATTATCTAATCTAATTATAGATCTTCTAATGGGACATCATACAAAAGCAGATCAGAGTTTCAGATGTCACACACAGAACCATAATTAACCACTAATTAACATAGCTAGCTAGCGAATTGTAAAAACTAAAATATCACAAGAAATGAATGAGAAATTAGAGAAAGAACGAACAATACCTAATTAAGAAGACACTAATTATTAATTAATAGATAGCTAGCCTTTAGGAGGGCAGAATGTAATGGAATAGCGAGACGCCTTACAAGTCTTGAGGCCTGAAGATTCATCATAAGCATAACTATAAGCTTCTGGACAAGCAGCCTTGAAGATTCGAGCAAACACACTTGGCTTGCACTTTTCCGGGTTAGCATATTCCCCGCTGCAGCAATACCTGTCTGTTCTTGCGCCCAAACACGCACTCTTGCACCCAACAACCTTCCCATTCCTCTCCAAAACAAGCGCAGAAGGGCAGAGGCTATTCAAATCAGCCTCGCACGCCGCAACACCGCACCCTCCTCCGCCACCCACTGGCCTCATTGACACGGGAAGGTTAAAGCCGTCAACCAAACTGACGTCGTAGAAATGCGTGGGTGTCTGTGAGGTTCCAAGCGTCATTTCCACGAGAGTTGCAGGAAGGGCTCCACCTATGCCTTTGCATTGTAAAAGGCCTGCGCAGTCGCCGGTTTGGCAAGAGCCTGTGCCGGTGTTGTGGTCGAAGATGCAACCTTGTCTGCCCCATATCCTGCCTGACCAGCCCCTTGGGACTTGGAGCTCCTCCTCTTGACCGCTGGGAAGGAGAAAGCCACCGTCCTTGGGAGAAGGCTGACCTGCATTGCCAAGAATGCCCGGCCATACGTCCTCTTTGCAGTTGTTCACTAGTATGAGCTGGGTCCCATCTGTAACACCAAAACATATCTACATATATAATAAAATTAAATTAAATGTGTGGCATAAAAGATGAGATTAGTGGAGAGGCGAGGAGAACCTGCTGTAGTGAGGTAGATGGAGAGGAGAATAATGGAGTAGCAGTAGTGATATTGAAAGGAGATCGGCATTATTGGGATTGGAATGTGGTGGAAATCAAAGTGTTTAATAACGGAGAGTAGAGCCACTATGTTATGTATATGCGGTAGTAATAGGTAAGAGGTGGTGCAGAAAATGAAGGAAAGAGTGTTCTGAATAGTCTCCTCATTTTCAGCTTATGCGTTCGTGCAAACGGTTTGCATCAACCCGGGCCCACGCACACACTCTCTAGAACCATCACCTCTTTCAACCGTTAACTCCTACCTATCTATATGCCCCCTCCATTTCCCTTTATCACTAATTAATTATTACAATTTTTATATCAATCATCGATTAATTTAAATTAAAATTGAGCTTTTTCCTCATCATTTTATTTTGGAAAATTATGAGGTGCTTACCAAAGAAAAAAAAACATGTGATGAGGACCGTGCGTATTGATGTGAGTGGATATCTACTTATTATTTTTTGTTATATTTTTGTATTTCGTGTTTTGTTATGTTGGGTAAATACATAATTATACTATATTCTCTTTTCTAATGTAATAGGATTAGGCTGCTCAAATTAATCATTCCTTTGTGTACGACTATTATAATAATAATAATAATAACATTCTTATGAATTATAGCTAATAAGTAATAATAAATTATTTATTGTTAAAAAATTAATGTATGGACATAATTATCTATTATATATCTATATTAGACATAATTATCTATTATATATCCATATTAGACGAAAGAAAAAACATAGACATATGCTATATTATGACATCAAAAGAAAAAAAATTAAAAAAATATTATATATAATTATTTTGATTACTAACATATAACAGATGTAACACAATTCAATACTCATTTACTAAAATTTTATTGTCAACTTAATTGATAAAAAAATTATATATAAGACAAAAAAATTAATTATTTAGCATTACTCTTTTAAAAAAATTAGAAAACAATAAAAATATGCATACAACAATATAAAATTGTCTTCTTTATATTCTTTAATCACCACTAAAATAAAAGTTATGTTATTTTGTATTCTTTAACTATTAGTAGAATAATTAGTAATATGAGATGTAAAAAGATGCTACATACATAGCAAAATTTAAAACATTACTCAAATTCATCTCTATAATAATGAGTATTGTTTTAAGTATTTGAAACACTATAAAAAAAAATTAGTCTAAAGTAGTTTAAGATTATCTTATTTTAGATTCTTTAATTCTCAATAAAATATATAATTGAATAATATTAAGTGTAATAAAAATATTATATACAAACCAAATTTACCTGATCCATCAAAATAAGTTATCATATATTTGTATATTTATGTATTTAATTGTATATAAATACGTATATAATTTTTTTTTATTACTAAGGGATGTTACAAATTATCCATTCACCTATATTTTATTGTGATGGACAAAATGACTAACACTAATCATTAATGCATGCCAAAATCAAATTTCACTAATAATTTATTTACAAATATTTAATTTATATATATATATATATATATTTATTGTTAACTTATAAATAAATTATAAATAAATAATTTGCAACAATGATTTAAATATTAAAACTATTTTGAAATTTTAAAAAATAAATACCTATCTATTTAAATTCATTTTGATTACTTTTAAATTTTATAATGTCTATAAATTATATATTTTTTTACTATCATAAATATATTAGACAATGACCAATATTTTTTGCATTTATTTTATATTAAATCAAAATTTCTTATTTATTATTATAAAATTATAATAATTATCCGTCCGTTTCTAATTATAAGTTAAAATAACGGTATAAAGATTTAAAAATTAATAAACAATAATAAATATATTTTTCTTAATTTGATTGAAAAAATTGCAATATCTTACTTATATAATAGATAATTATGTCTATACGTTATTTTTTTTTCCAAGATAAATGTATTATTATTTATCAGATTCATAAAAATGATGTTATTATTATTATTATTATTATTATTATTATTATTATTATTATTAGGACCATCTGAAACCAGATTCCATTAGCAGGTGCTGAAACTGTGTGTCGACTGTTCAATTGGGATGCGTGTTGAGTGCACGAAAATAATGGAATCATGCTTCCGTCGGAGATAGCATGTATGTGCAGAGTGGGACCTATAATCGTTAGATGTTGTCTGGAGATATTCATGTGATTTGGTTAAGTAAGTGCTAAAAAGTGTGATAAAATACGTTAATTTAGGAGATAAAGAATTGTTTTTCGAAGAAATAGAGGAGAAGAATGTGGGCTCAAACAGTTTTTTTTGTCCCAAACATTTAAAAAAAATGGGACATATACGGGCTTTGTGGAATCTACGCAAATAACAAAAATGAGTTTGGGTCTTCTATGAAATTTCATAAAGAGAAAAAAAACATTATATTCCAGCAATTTTTCTAAAATTTAAAATTGTGTAACCAAAAAAAAAAATTAAAATTGAATATAAATAAAATTTCCATGTATGAGTCAATTAATTCCCATGTAAATTTTTTTTTGTTAGTTTCCATGTCAAATTTTTGTTCAACTAAATGATAACGTGAAGTAGCAATTAACCTCACAATTGTTATTTTTAATTTAAAAATTTAGGATTGAATATAAAAAAAAAATCTAAAAAGTAGGAATGTGTTGTAAGTTTCCTATTATTTATCTTGCATATAACTGTTGATATGTAAACTTAACTTTGTTTTTTTTTTTGCGCATCGGATATCGATTAAGAGAAAAATGACTAATCATCGAGCAGAGACAAAGTGAACGACCCTCCCATATAAATAAACTCCATTCCCATTCTCCAGAAAAAATCGAACCCGAAAGATATCGTTAAGAAACACATATCCTCATTTTTTTTGTCTATAAATCCTCATCTATTTATATTAACTTGCGTTGATTTTTTATTTAAAATAATTAAAATATATATTTTATATTTTTATACGGATGTCAATGATATTTGGTGTATAAATAGTGTTACACAATTTTATGTTACATGATTTATTAGTTTAAATTAAGAGATAATTTTAATTTTTTAGCCAGCTAACCCTCGTATTGCTATGAGGGTTATTTGTGGGCAATTGGGTTGCTTGCATGCAACCCCCAACCATGAAACCCATACACATGGCCCTTCCAACAATAATCTTTCAAAAAAATACTATACACTTGAAAAAAAAAATTACAGTCCAAGGACCACATCCCTAATATATTGATCCACTGCCTGCAAAAATTTAAGGGAGACAGCTTCTAACGTGCATAGACCCTACACCTGCTGGATGCGATTGTTACTGAGGTTATCCTCTAGCAACTCGTCCCATCAAACACGCGTTATCTTTTCCTCTTGACACGAAAGTCTCAGCATGAAATAGATTAGCAGACAAGTTAAACTGTACCAAATGAACAGTTCCTTATTCTGGAACAGTGCGAGCAAGTCGGCAATTCCCAAAAGTACTGCACTGTTACTTTAATTTTCAAAGATTGACGCATGGCAAGTGAAAAAAGCAAAGGAAAATATCAATCGCAAAATTCCTTAATGTATCCACCGGTTTATAGCCATACTCTTCTTTCTCTAATCTCAAAATAAATAAAAATAAAAAATCTCCATCGTTGAAAACAACATTCCCACAGATTGCCACCAATCTCAACGGTTGAGAAGAATGATCACACGGATTGCCACACAAATTACCACACAAATACCCTAAATACAGAAACAATAAAATATTAAAATTAAAATATAATAAA
>JASCZI010120983.1:70609-88611 GCA_036250425.1 Stylosanthes scabra | reverse complement strand
ACCCTCAACTTAAACCCCTATTTATAACATAAAGGCCCACCCACACTTCTTACATCAAGCGATGTGGGACTTTTTATCCACACTATTTTCAACCAAACCCAACAATATTATCCCTTTTAGGGTTCACAATATAAGCCAAGCTCATTGCACGGCAAATTTGTACCAAGATTGGCATGTGTTGTTCTTCAAGGACCTTAGCTTATTGTGTCATTCAGAATTCACGAACTACAATTTTTTTCTCCCTTTAAAATTATCTTACAAACAAGTTAGTTATTTTGTTGTTAAGACTGCTCCGTGATTACAGCATCACTTAATTCAAAACAGCTTGGTAAACAAAAAAGCTATCGGCTATCAATCAGCCAATTTTATTTTACCGTTTTGATTTTTTTATAGTGGCAAGTTAGGCACAGGGATTACTGCTGATATAAAAATTCATTTTCCTCATAGAAACTTATTCAAACATCACCATCATATATTATATACATAAGTCAACTTACAACAAGAACCAAACACAAAAATATTTACATATATGAGATCTACTATTATAATGACTTACGAAGAGTTAATTGCTACCGGTAAAATATGGAAGCAAGTTCCGTCTACCACTTTCGGCAAGGAACTTGTATCCTGCTTCGGTAAGGTGAACTGCATCCCAGAAGAGATACTTGGATGGGTCTGCGCAAGTAGGATCATTCATGTTACATCCTGGACCCATCTCCAACGTCCCTGAACCGCAGCATCCCTTAAGTGTTTCCTCAAAGCCTATATACAAGTTTATGAGCAAAATCAGATACATTACATTCACTTCTCTAGTTATTATTTAACTAATCTAGTTCGACTTATAGATGACTTAATTGACAGGGGATTTAGTTTTTCTAGCCAAAACTCGAATTGAAGCACTTGAAATCAAGCCAGAGAGATATCATTACATTTGAATAACTGAAAATAAAATAACATAACACTATAACATGCATGAACTAATAACTATAGAGACTCCTATGCAACTATTTATGTAAATTGATAGCTAAAAATTATTAGATAATTTAATATATTTAACTAAATTATCTTTCACTATAAATTTAAACTAGAGTTTCCACTGCTAATAATAAGAATTAAAAAACTCAAATAGATTCTCACCATATGTAGTTGGATGTAAAATCATATCCGACATCGGCGTAAAGATATCGAAATATGCTAGCTTTGTTCCCATGAGTGCAATTTGCAGTGAATTTATATGAGATTGAAGCTTTGTATTATAGCTTTGACATTCAAAGTTCCATTCTGCTATACACTTACGATGCAACCAATCTTGGTATGGCATCGCACTGTTAATAGTAACTTCTATAGGCAGGCACCCAATAGGAGGAAGACCCACTACCACAATCTTGCGAGCTCCAACTTCATAAAGTTTCTGCCACACATTTACAAACAACAATTAAGGTGCAAAATCAACATCTCATACTAGCCATTAAAAAGTTCTCATACCAACTATACAGGCCAGTAAAATAAATTAAGAGTACGAGAGTAGGGTAAAAAAAAAATAAAAGATAACAGAATTCTTACTAGCAAGATGGGGGGAGGAATAAATTTATTTTAAACTAAATCTCTATTTGATATTTACATGCAATCAAATAAACTTTTATTTTGTTAAATTTTGTAAAATCAAAGTTATTTGTCTTCTGGGTAGGCAAAACTATTTTTTCTTCTGCACTATCTGCACAATTTTTTAGTTAAAAACATGTGTTGGAGGAGAGAACAAAATTTACTAAAAATTTCAGTATTTTTGTATCTATATGTCGCATATGTTAATAGCATATAGTACCAAAAACAGTATTAGAAATGATGAACACACAACTTTTCAGCGGTTACATATATGTCAAATTGTATTGTGTATTTGAAAAGAGATTCAAATAGTAGTTAAAATTCTATGTGTCAAATATGCTTGGACAAAGAAGAGATTAAAATCATAAATATATTGATTCTCTGCCAAAGTTTTAAAGTACGCCTAACATGAGAGGGGAAAAAAAAAGTTAAAAGCATCTTAGTTGGATAATTTGATATATATACACTCATGTACTAATTCATTGATCATGCTATTAAATCTGAATGATATATTTTTTATATAATTTAAATTTTAAATAGTATAAAGGTAGACCAAACTGAAAAAATCTTATTTTAAATAGTTATTATATAAAATAAGATTATTTTTTTTTAATTCAGAGAAAGAAATCATCTATTCCTTAAATATTGTATCAACATAGAAGCATAAAAATTAAATTTAGAAGTTAAAATCAATGCATGCCACATGATGCAGAAACAAAAGCAAGAAAACATGAGAAAAAACATAAATTAAACCTGAATGAAAACATGAAGATTTTGGAGCAGAAAATCATGGTAAGTTGACACTGAACCAAATTGCATCATCCTGGCAGGTAACAAATAAGCATTGAACAGCATATCATTAGTTCCTGAACTGATCACAAACAAAGCATTGTTAACAATATCATTAGCCTTTGCATCTCCAACAGCACCCCTTATTCTCTCCAAACACTGCTTAAACATCTCAAGCTGAGTGTCCATGTTCATAACTTTGGCGAGAGCAGCAGTGTTTGAGTCCAGGCCAGAACCTCCTGCTCCAAAACTAACACCAGTGAGCAATTCTCCATCGTTGATTCCGTGGTCTAAGTAAGCCAGCAAGAGGCTCTTGATGCCGAGCATATCGACGATATAATCCGTCGATATTTTCCCATTGGAAAATCTTCCAGTTGGGGTGTGGTTGGGGAAGTCACAGCCATAGGGCACGTGGTTTCCACGGAAGAGGGTGGGAAAGTCATTGTTGTTTCCCGGATCAATGGTGGAATCACCAAAGGCGAAAACTGCTGACATCTTATTGGTGATATTGGAAGAGGCATTGTTTAGAGAGAAGAGTAGGGACAAGAAAGAGAAAGAAACAAACAGAAATGTTAGGGTTGTTTTGAACATCACGATCGTGGATGCCATGGTGGTATTGTCTCTTTTTCTGTGTGATATTCTCTCTATTGAAAGCGGGGTTATTCTATTGAGAGATCTGGATGTAGTTTTCTTCTATTATCAGAGAGTGATTAGCTTTGCTCAAGTGGATTGTTATGAGCTGATCTTGTTGACATATATAGGGAGTAGTAGGTTGTTGTTGTAACTGCTTATGGTCCACTGATCAACTTCATTTCAGTTTTTTTTTTTTTTTTTAAAAAAAAAAAATCTTTTCCTTTCTATGTATGTGAATAATAACTTAACTTATTAACCCTACAGACTGTACAGGAAAACATGAAGGCGACCACTTCAAGAAACTTGAATGTGACAAGTTATATTGATTGCAAACATTAGTTTGAATTATTATTGTTTTTAAAATTTTGCAATTGAGCCCGTAGTAGTTTAGGACGTGTTTGAGAGAGACTGAGGACTGAGAGTGGAAGACTGAGATTGAAAAATTGAGATAAATTAAGTTTATTATTATGTTTGGTTTAAAATTTATTATGAGACTGAGATATAGAGATTAAATTAAGTTAATAAAAAATGATAAAGATTAGTATTGAAAACTTTAATGTTAAATTAGGGTATTTGAATAAAAAAATATTTTTAAATTTACCGTCTCAGTCCTCAATCCTCCAGTCTCTATTATTTAGAGATACTAAAAATATTGAAATTCTGAAACTGACACTGAAATTTTAATTCCAATCTCTCTCAATCAAATACAATTAAATACAATAGTCTCTAGAAACAAACACTTAGTGATTAATATGTTGATAATAGACTCAGCATTTTAGGAATTTGTTTGGTGAACTAGAAACTAATTTATTTTGCACAATTTCCCAAAATAAATAAATAATATAAAAAAACTTTGATTTTTTATTTTGTAATTTTCATCAAGAATATTAATATATATTTGCTTTTAGAGATAGCATACTAAGACATAAATATAGAGACATAAAATTGTGTTTAGTATATAAAATATGGGGAAAAATAGTTATGTCTTAGGAATTATTGTATTTTGTATAGTTAGTAAGTGGAAACATACTTAGCACTTTCTTGAATCATAGATGATGTCAAATGTGAAAAGAAAAAAAAAGTTATTTTCTTTCTTTTCTTGATTATTTAAACATGTGGCATCACCAAAAATAACTTCAAACGGTGGGTTGATACATGTAACGAAGCTATAAATATCTTATTGAGAACATTAATTATGATATTCAACTGGTTCAGGTTCTTAATTCACACACAAAACAATGAAATTTGTATTTTAATGCTATCATATATTCATATGTCTAATATCAACAAAATATAACTCTTTTATTTTATGTTATTTGCTCATTTTCACCTCAATTAGTGTTGGAGTGAAATCAGCAAATAAAATGAAATAAAATTAGTATATTATTGTTGATATTAAATATATGAATTTATGATTTTATTTTGGTAACCAAATGAATTTATGATGGTATCAAAATACAAATTTTATTATTTTGTGTGTTAATTAAGAATCTTGGAGTAGTGAATGTAATACTTAATTAAGGTATTTATAGCTTCATCTTTACATGCAACCAATCAATTGAAGTTATTTTCGATGATACCACAGGTCCAAAATAAGTGAAAAAAGAAAGAAAAAATATATTTTTTTTCATATTTGCCATATTTTTGGATAGGATCCATGAGAGTGCTAAGTGTGTCATTAGCTTCCTGTTGAAAAATAACTGAAAAAATTATTGGCTTTAAAAACGGGATATTATGGTATAAAAATTTTATTTACACATTAAAATCAGTCATGTATTTATATATGAATACATGTGTAATTTTATCAATTTTAATGTATATTTTATATTTTAATGTATATTATATTGTTGAATTTTGATAAGACATTCATATCAAACTACTTGGTTTGTACAATTCAAGGTATAGAGATAATTTTGGGAGAAAACATGGCCTTTACCAAATTGCATACTCAAATTAATTTGTTATTATTTTCCTAATTTTATTCGTCCAAGTTTAATTTTATAGTGATTGGACAAAAAAAAATTGAGTAATAATAAGTAACTATAATTTAAAATTATCATAATTAACTTAATATTTATAATTTTATGTAAATAGTATACGTAATTCAATAGTAATTTAGAGGAGGAAGAAAAAGAGAAAGAAGAAAACGAGGATGCCACTATTGGAAAAATGAGAAGAAGAAACCCGATTAATTTTTTTGATGAAATATAATTCTTTTCTTTAACTCAATTTGGCTTTTTTTAAAAAAAAATTGTCTCGTTTTCTCAAAGAAATTCAATTCATTTTTTCAAGAAAATCAGTTCGTTTTTTTTTTAAAAAAAAAGTAGTAAATAAGGAGGAAGAAGAATAACGTAATAGAGAAGAAGAAAAAATGAAGGAGGAGGAGGAAGAAGAAGAGGAAGAAATTTAGTTTGTTTTTTTCGAAGAAGAGAAAATGAAGGAGAAGGAGGAAGAAAAAGAAGAAGAAGAAATTTAGTTTGTTTTTTTCGAAGAAAATTCAGTTCATTTTTATTGTTGGAAAAAGTAAAACGAATGAGGAGGAAGATCAAGAAAAAAAAAGAAGACGAAAAAATGGAAGAGAAAAAAAGAAGAAAAAAACGATGACTACAACAATGGTTGCGACAGCAATGACGACGTTAGCGGCAGCGGCGACGGCAAAGAGAAGGAAGAGGAGGAGAAGAAAAACACGAAGTAAGTGGAATAAGAAGAACGCATGTGTTTTCACGGTTTTTTTTTTTTTTTTTGTGACGATCAGTTGAAAATACTTTTGTTAGACTTTGTTATTTAAAATAAGTATATAGGTAATATTATTGAGAAAATTATTACTTTTAAAGTGTTTAACAACTGTTCTAAAAACACATCAGTTTTCGACTACATTAAAAATTCTTAATAAAAATAATATTTAAAATAATAAAATACTAATATGCGGCAGAAAGAAGATAATATGTTTGCATAAAATTTTTTTCTGAAAGACAATGATAAAAAGGACATGGCCTTAATTAGTTAGTTGAGAAGCAAAATTAAAATCCTAAATCAAATAAAAAGCTAGATTTTGATAATCAACTATAATTATTCAAATGGTGATGACAATTTGGTGATGACAATTTACAAGTTCAGGTTTTCTCTTGTTCCAAGGCAATTATGAAAAATGATATGACTTTAATTATTGAAAAATAAATTCAAAAATCTAGTTTGGCTCACATCAATAATATTTAGAAGATGTAGTGATTCTGCAACAAGGAAGATAATATACTGTAGAAATACAATATTATATATTGTATGACTTTAAGGTTTAAATCAATTTTCAAAAAAGAGTGAGTATTATTGATATTTTTTTAAAATAAACAAATAATAAAATACATTTATGTGATGCTGAAAATTTGTAAGTAAGAATGAATTTTATAAAATAAAATAATTTTTTTTTTTTGAAACATCAAGGATAATTCTAAAGAAACAAGAATCATGAATAAAACTCTGCTGGTCCTAAATTGCAAGATGGAGCCTTTTTTTTTTTTTTCAAAAGAAAATATATGGATACACCTAATGAATTAAAGGAAAAAAAATCGCCATAAAAGATGTATAAAGTAGCACCCTAGAGAATAGATCTAGAGTTCTAAATTACTAAAATTAGAACTTTTTAACCATCAAATGTTGAGAGGAAAAAAAAATAGATTTACTAGTTTTATAATAGTAACAATATGCAATCGAAGACAAATTTATATGTTCTGAAAAAGAATAAAAGTGTTTGGATTTGGATGGCAAATAATATATCAAATCTTATCAGAATTATTTTCAAAATACAAAAATACGTGACAAATAAGATATTAGTAGTATCAAATAGGGATCAATTAGGTATCAATCAAATAAGAGAATATTAGGGAAACAATTCACTATTAATCAAAGAAGAGAATATTAGGAAGATAATTCACTTTTCCTTCTCTTTCTCCTTTTACCATCCACTATTTTTTTAATTATACTCATTTAATTCCTTAACGTTATTTTCGTAGCATTATTTATCAAATAAACATTGGTTATGAGTACAACTCTACAACTCTGAATGTAGACACTGCTATGAGTACTCATGAATTTAGAATCTTCTATCACTAAAAACAGATTTGTAAAAATTATAACCGAAATTATGTTCAAAATATGTAAAAATAAAGAAATATAATATTGGCATAATAATTTTATATTGAAAAACATGCAGAGCTACTATTCAAAATAATGGTGACAATTTAGAATAGAAAAAAAAAAGTATAAAGAGATAAGTTTACATGAAAATAAGAAAACTAAAAAATAATTTTTTTTTGGAAAAAATAAGAAAACTAAAAAATAAAAATTTTAAGTTTCCATAACTTTTTTTATTCTATACAACATTACTCATAGATCCCAAAGAGAAGTGAGAGAAGTAAACTTCTATAGCAATATTCTAAATCCCTAAAAAAAATACAACTATAAACGTAAACATTACTGCGAGTACTTACAGAGTAGAATTTTCACATAATATGTGTTTCCTGGATCAATTCTGCACATATTCTCCGAACTGAGTTTGCATGGTATCAATTCTGCTCTCAAAGCTACCTTCGATTTCTACTGCTATTGCAACAAAGAATTCTCTCTTCAATCTTGTTTAATATTGAAACATACAATCAGTTTAAATAGTGGTGGCAATTTATATAAAAAGATAGGTGGTAAAGAAAAGATTTGTTTTTCTCGTAAAGAATAGGTTAAATAAAAATTAAAAAGAGGAGAAATAACTAGTTATATAGTGTATCTCATATAAGAATAGGTGTAAAGGAAAGTAATTTCTCAAATACAAATTGAGATCGAGAAGTAAACAACTGCTTTTAAAGAACTAAAATTACATTAAAAATAAATAAATAAATAAAAGGATCCGCATAATTTATTATTTTCTATCTTACTCTGCAAAATTTGTATCTTATTGGAGTAAGCACCGTAATGTAATAAATGTTCTGACAAAATTATTTGAAAATCTCAACGGCTTGAAATTATATAATATTTTTTAAAAAAAAATTAGGTGCAGCTTATTAGAAAAATTCTTATACTAAAATTGAAATGTAGATGTCGATGAACTGAGCTGTAGCTCATAGCTCATATGACGTTACTCTTTATTTGTTGTATTGGATGTATTCTTAGTATTTTTTAGTATATTATAATTTTTCATTATTATTATTATTTATGGTTAATTTTTTTTAATTTATTATATTCAATAAAATTAATAAATTATATTATAAAAAAAATAATAATAAATATAATATATAAATAATTATAAAAATATATAATATTAAATAAAAAAATAATTAAAAAATAATAAACAATAATAAATAGTTTTTAAAAGGATAATAAAGGGCATAACGTATTTTTATTACAGTATTCTTTGTATAACTTATTTTTATTAATTTTAATATAGTATTCTTTGTATAACGTACTTGTATTAATAGTTTCAATACTTTTTTTTCAATATTATTTTGGATTCCAACTTTTTTTTTTATTAGTTATGGTTTTATTATTGCTTATAGGTAAATTTTATTTAATTGATCATTTCTAATAGAATCAATAATTCATATTATAAAATATTACAATAATAAATAACATAGAAAAATTACGATGACAAATTTTATAAAGTAAAAAAAATGAAATGTTTCATAATTTTTTTAGTACTCTCAGTATTCTTATATTTAGTATTATTTTGACAAAAAATTCATATACATTATAAAATTCTTGCAAAATAAAAATAAAATAGAGTAAAAATTATATGAACAAAAATAAAAGTTTTTTCTACATAGAAAATTATTGAAAAAAAACTAAGAAAAGGATAAAAAAAAAATTATTTGATGATAGATTATTGCTTGTACTCCTTTTTAAGGAAAAATAAAGGACAAAATGAGTAGAAAGAAGATAAATGTTTTTAACTCATTGCTCAACGTGAATAATTGAACGCAGAAGTTACAATTTTTAGTTTTACTTAAACCTATGATAATCTAGCCAAACACAATAGAGAAACGTTAAAAACACTCAAACGTGATTCTCTCCCTCCCAACGATAAAACCAAACACATCCATGGTAATACAGAGTTTCTTCTATTACTATAAACTACTGGTAAAACCTTTTTTAATAAAATTTGGCGTTAGTTTTTTATAATGCTAAGAAATAATGTCGCTAAAAAATCAAAATATAATTTTTTTTCCTATAAAAGTAATTTCTTTACAGATACTTTTCCCAAAAAAAAATATAGAGTGATTAACGAGTGTTTTCCATAACAATAGGCTGAAGTTTTCTTTAAAAATGTATTTGATTTTTTATTATTGATAATACTGTGGGCCTACAGAAAAATATCAACCCCGCTATTTGAACAAGTGGTTTTACTAATCAAGTGGTTAACTAAGTGAATTACAAAAACCACCACCACTCTCATCATCATCATCTTCACGCCGCCAAACACCTTCTTATTCTTCTTCTTCTTCCTCCTCCTCCTCCACCTCCTCCACCTACGTTGTCGTCATCGTCATCATCTTCTTTCGTATCTTCTTCTTCTTCTTCTTCTTCTTCTTCTTCTTCTTCTTTCAGATCTGCATCTTCTTCTTCTTCTTCTTCTCTGTTTTATGTTGCTGTTTTTGTTGTTGTTGTTGTTGCTGCTGCTGTTATTGTTGTTGTTGTACAGAAATAGAAATCAAAATTATGCAGAAATATAAAGCAGCATTGTGCAGAAATAAAAAGCAGCATTGAGCAGAAACAGAAAGCAATAATGCGTAGAAATATAAAGCATCATTGCGCAGAAACTGAAAGCCATAATGCGCAGAAATAAAATCTTCTTCTTCCTTCCTTCCTTCCTTCTTTCATGTCTGCATCATCATCATCATCATCATCATCATCATCATCATCATCATCATCATTTGTTGTTGTTATTGTTGTTGTTGTTGTTGCTGTTACTGCTGTTATTGTTGTTGTTGTACAGAAATAGCAATCAAAATTGCGCAGAAATATAAAGCAGCATTGTGCAGAAATAGAAAGCAGCATTGCGCAGAAATAGAAAGCAATAATGCGCAGAAATATAAAGCACTATTGCGCAGAAACTGAAAGCCATAATGCGCAAAAATAAAATCTTCTTCTTCTTCCTTCCTTCCTTCCTTCTTCCATGTCTGCATCATCATCATCATCATCATCATTTGTTGTTGTTATTGTTGTTGTTGTTGTTGCTGTTGCTGCTGTTATTGTTGTTGTTGTACAGAAATAGAAATCAAAATTGCGCAGAAATATAAAGCAGCATTGTGCAGAAATAGAAAGCAGCATTGCGCAGAAACAGAAAGCAATAATGCGCAGAAATATAAAGCACCATTGCGCAGAAACTGAAAGCCATAATGCGCAGAAATAAAATCTTCTTCTTCTTCCTTCCTTCTTCCATGTCTGCATCATCATCATCATCATCATCATCATCATCATCATCTTCTTCTTCTTCTTCTTCTTCTTCTTCTTCTTCTTCTTCTTCTTCTTCTTCTTCTTCTTCTTCTTCTTCTTCTTCTTCTTCTTCTTCTTCTTCTTCTTCTTCTCTGTTTTACTTTGATGTTGATGTTGTTGTTGTTGTTGCTGCTGTTGCTGCTATTGTTATTGTTATTGCACAGAAATAGAAAGCAACATTGCGCAGAAATATAAAGCAGCATTGCACAGAAACCAATAATGTGCAGAAATAGAAAGCACCATTGCGCAGAAATAAATAATTCTTCTTCTTCTCCTTCTTCTTCTTCCAAATCTGTATCTGCATCTTCTTCTACTTCTTCTTCTTTTTCTTTCTTTCCTTCATTCTTTCACGTCTGCATATGCATCATCATCATCATCATCATCATCATCATCATCATCATCATCATCATCATCATCATCATCTTCTTCTTCTTCTTCTTCTAACAACAGAAAACAAAGAAGAAATTGACGATGGAAGTTCCAGAATGAAATCTAATAACAGAGGAAAATGAAAACGATAATGAATGACACACATCAAGCTAAAAAGATGAAAAACGAAAAGAAAAAGATTTGTTTGGTTATTTAAGCACTTGATTCACGTTATACTAAGGGATGAGGGCGCGTGAACAAGTTTTCTTGGTTAACTACTTGATTGACAAAATCACTTGTTTACCTATAATTATTGGAAAAATATAGCTAGAAGAATATAAATATGAATATAAATAAAGAATACGAGATATATTAATTCCACTGACATTCTTTTATCTCATAGAAGAGGAATAATAAAGGATGATAATATTTGTTTGCGTCAAAAAGATTGCAAGATTAGTGTATTTAGGAGAAGGCCGGGAGTAAGAGATTATAATTAGGTGTTCAAGGAAGATGTTTTAATGAGAATGGTATTATGTATGTTGGGAGATGCTATGGTGTAGATAGCTTGAAATATCTACATACGAGGATAGTACGTGGCTTGTCTATGCAATGGACATTTGGATGTCTTCAACTCCTACAACTACCTGATTTGACAGCCAAGAGATTGTGTATAATATTAGAATAATTATTTATCTATTATAAAATATAAAAAATAAAGTAATTTATTGATAATATTTTCAAATATTTCAAATATTTTTATAATTTTTATTTTTTCCATTTTTATTTTATAAATTTGTTATCCTTTTTTCTTTTTATTTTTTGCTTTTATCTCTTATGTGAATATATAGTAGTTATTTTTTTATTTTTTATTTAATTTTTATGTGCATAGTATAATTACATATAGAATAATCATTTAAATGTTTCTATTTTCTATTGCACTTGTTTAGATAAATCAAAATTGGAAATTTTAAATTTTAATTTCCTTTTGAAAACTTGTTATCACGAGTTGATTTTTAAATATTGTGTATTAAATATTTATTTCTAAAGTGTTTTTAGTATAAGGGTTTTTTCTTAAAAAAAAAAAAGCACACTGCAAAAATAATAAGGGAGGGGGACTAGAAGATGCTAATGATTTTAAGTAATTTTATTTTTCTTTTGATCCCAATTCCAAAACTAAAAAATTCCTCTAATTAATAGTTAATTATAAGGTTAATATGTATTAATGTCAAGGCACGCACTTTCTTGCATGTCAGAACAGGTAGAAGAGTTTGCAGAATTTTAAGAGTCCAGTACACGATTATAACACGTGTTAGCCTCATGTGTAGATATTTTACACTATCTACACCATAGAATTTTCCATGTATGTTTAGATATGAGCCTGCTAAGCAGTAGTTTTTCTATTATCCAATGTTATGCCTAAAAACTCTCATTAACATCATATGATTATATGTATGTATATCAAAAAAACAAATGATATGATTATATGAATATATCTAATCCGACTATATAAATCTAGAAATTTGAAACCTATTTGACGATTCAAACTTGCTTTCAGCAACCAATTAGAAGTTTGACACAATTTCTATCACATTATAACAAATTTAATAATTAAATAAACAAGATTCTTATAAAAAATATAAATAAAAAATTATTACCATATACTCTATCCGGTAAATATATATTATAAATAATTTAAAAATAAAAGTATAAGTAACCAATATTTTTCTAACCAATAAATTAGTCAACAAAAAATAAAATATATGTATCATAAAATATGCATAATAAAAACTAATGGACACTACAAGATTTACTTGGAATTCCGTCGGATTTTTATGCCAAAATTCACGAATTTTCATCGGATCTTGCGTCAGAAATACAACCGACGAAAACGGTCGCAATGGAAATATATTTCCGTCGGATTTTACTTCTCATGAAAACTTTCCGTCGGATAAACGAAAACGAATTTAGATAAATAAAATTTGATGTTACGTTTTACCGTCGGAGTTTTCCAACGAAAATTGAAAATACAGCATGTGGAAGATTTTGTTTGGTGACGAATCCCAAATTAATCACACTTGCTTTTTCAATATTAAATCCAAAGTTATAAACTACTAGAAATCTAAATAAAACAGAAAGTGTAAACAGAATTATATTTCCTAAAGTAACTTATTTAGAAATAGAACATCTAAAATTTAAACCACCTAATAATCTATTAATTTTATATTTTTTTATAAACAAAATATGGAAAACCTAAATAAATAAAAATATCTAATTTAAATTATTAGCTGATATTGGCTGGATTTTTATTGATTATCTAGTGGTTGATTTAAAAATTATATGTACTCTTTGTACATACATGAATACATAATAATTATTTTTTAGTACATACATACATAATATTTCAATAATGCTAAGTAGCCAATATATTATTAGCCAATAATAATTAACAAAAATTGGTCATCCAAAATAATAAAATTTAACATCTAAAATTATAGAATATGATCATCCAAAACACTGAAAGTGATCGTCCAGAATATTAAATATGATCATCCTAGACAAAATAAAAGAAGGATCATCATTGTTGTTGCTGCTTCACACAGAGCAAGAGCAAAAGCCACGTATAGAAGACAAAACCAAAACAAAATTAAGCACAACGTTTGTTGTCGAAGCTAAAGTCAATCTCCATATGAAAACTTCACACCGTTGTGGACATGGAAGACATTGGGTGAGAGGTAGTGGCGGTTTACGAAGACGACGTGAATCTTCATCTTTGTGATGGAGCTTTGTGCTGGCGGCGAGTTTTTTGACAGCCGAGAGGACACTAGTGAGAGTGTGGCGGCGTATGTGGTGAGGACCATCGCGGAGGTGGTGAAGATGGGTCTTTATGTTTCTCTTTTCCCTCTTTTCGATTCTCTCTTTATCTATTTTCAATGTTATTCATTATTGTTTATTGTTGGTCGTCTGTTATATTGGCCTCCTATACTTATTCATAATCTATTTGTTAAAAAATATTTTGTGGGTAACAAGGATGAGAAACAAACAAACAAATTCAAAATGTGACAACTTTTCTAAGTCACGAAGGATTATTTCCTAATTAGAAATCATTGCAATGCAACAAACCATTTTCAATGTTACAAGAATCAATGACAAGAATATACAAATCCATGTTCATTGCATAATACACCTTACTAAGATCCTTTCTACATACATGTATGAATCAAGCAGAATGATGAGCCTGAGAGCAACATCTATTTAGCAACCTTAACAATGCATCAGCCTTCCTCCTAGCTCTCAAAGAGCCATGAGCAGCCAAACTTTGAAGCGAAGGCACACTCCGTGGATTCGCCAACAGCCGCCGCGCAACCACCTCGGTCTCTTCCTTGCACAATCCTAAGAGAAGTGTAATAGAATTTTCCTTCCCTTTCACCGATCCAAATCTTAGAAGATCAATAAGAAGAGGCACCAATTCTCTGCTATTCCTAATTTCTTGTAGTCCTTTTGAGCAACCAAGTAACAAAGCAAGAACAGATAATGCATCATCAGTAATGCTAGCTTTGTCATCCATTAGCAATTCAATAAGCACATCAACTGCACCAGAATTCACAATTATTGATTTGTTTGGATTGTAAACTGCAAGGTTGAATAGTGCAGTTGCTGCATCCCTTTTTCCAATTGGTGTGCCTTCTTTCAAGAGTAATACTAATGCAGGAACCGCCCTCGGCCGCGCCCCGATTTGAACCTTGCATTCATCTAGCATAGTCAAGCTGAATATAGTTGCCGCAGCATTCTCTCTAGCTTCCATTGTTTTCCCTTGTTCTAGAACTTGGACTATTTTGTCCACTGCGCCCGCCGACATGATCAGAACTTTGTTGTTGTCATAGATTGATAGGTTAAACATGGCAGTGACAGCATGTTCCTGGATTCTAGGATCATGTGATCCAAGTAGTGTTACCAGAAAAGGAATAGCACCTACCTCTGCTATGATTCGCCTGTTGTCCATGCCGGTTTTTGCGAGCAAACGAAGCTCGTATGCAGCTTGTCTTTGTGTTTCAGCTGAGCCTGTTGCCAATTTCCCAACAAGAAACTCTGCTGTCATTTTCACAGCATCTGCAGCCGCTTTGTTGGCAGAGATGTGATCGATAGCGCCTTCGTTCGAGTTCTTCTTATTGCTCTTTTCCTCTGAAACTGAAGAATTAGGCTCATTCACTGGAACATTGTTGTCATGGCACCATTGCTGAACAAGACTTTTCAGTGCATAGTTTGGTATGAGAGCAGTGTGAATTAGCCTCTGTCCACTTTTGGGGCAAGTATGGTGGCCAGAGTTTATCCACTGCGCTATCGAATTTCGATCATAGGTGTGGCCGGATGAAACAATCACAGGATCCCTCATTAAGTCAAGAGAAATCGGGCAGCGAAATTCGTCAGGAACATTAGTTGCAATCATTGACATGGATTGAGAAGATGAAGAACTATCATTCACTTTATTGTACAAATATGAAGAAGATTCTTTCTTGCTTTCTTCATTGTAACCTTCATTTCCTCCATCTCTGAAAATCATAGATTTGGAATAAGAAACAAGAGATATGAGGTTGTTTATGTTTGACACAACCACTAGTCCTCCTGTTCCTGCTTGATTCTGAGCTTCAATCTCCAACTTTGAAATTTCTATATCATAATCTGATATAGTTCTCAAACCAATGCTACTCAACAATTCTTCCATTTTACCAAAATCCATATAGCCCTTGTTCTTCTTGTTTTGCATCATGTTGTTGGCCATTACTTCTAGAAGCATTTCTCTTCTGTGAAGCTCCCTAGGATCAATGGTTAACTCGCTTCGCTTCGCTTGCTTGTGAAGAAGATCCACTTGCTCCCTTATATCTGCAGTTATGTTGAGCAATCTAAGAGGCAATATATCTAGAGCTCTTCCCATCTCTTTCACAAGAGCATAGAATTGGTTTGATTTGAATTCTAACTGAATTAAGCCCCAAAGGGTGCTCCCATCTTTGATTTCTTGGATCAAAACCTTAACCCTTGTGATCACTGATAATAGCTCAGTGAAGCAAAGAGTTGAAGAAGGAGGGGGTGGTGTTTCTGACTCTTGAATCTCTTCAAACAATGAAGAGAGAAGCTTGATCCTCCTTATCATTGATGAGACATTCCTCATTTGCACAAATGGAAGCTTCTCTATTGAGACAACTTCATTTGATATGTGAACCAAAGAATCCAACAATGTCTCAGTTGGTAACAATCCTGGTGAAGAGATAGTCATAGTGGATAGAGTATGTAAGAGCAGCATAATCCATAGAGGTTCCTCACATTATAAAGCATGTAATAAGTTTCTCATCATTCTTAGTCTTAACTCTTATGGTTGACAAAGTAATAAGCTTCTTATTGAATAAAATATAACAACGTCAAGCGTTGCTGAATGAAATGCATGGGACATTGACTCTTTCTGCTTGTCCAATTATTGCTAAGGACAAGAAGAAGACATTGGAGGAGAGTTGAGGATTCATAGGTTGCTGCCATTTGGAGGATTTTCCTGGCTTGCAACATATATTTTCCTAGCAAGATTTTTTTATTAAAGCCTTGGATATTTTTAGTTTAATTGATGAGCCATGTCAAACATAGTTTTCAATTGTTTTCTCTACTTAGAGAAAATTTTGTCCACATTGGAAAATCTTGTGGCTTTGCTGATCATATCACACAAATGAATATTCTTTATAGCGTGTGCAACTTGACTATTCAATTTATGTACATTCCTCTTGCAGCCTTCAACTAGATGCACACCATTTTTTTTTTTTTTTATTTCCTTTGGAAAATATTTTCTTAAGAAAAAAAATACTAATCACATCCTAAATATCAACTACTAAATCAACTATTATAATTGATTTTTTTAAAACAAAATTTATTGTAATTATTTTCAACAACCGCTCTATTACTTATAAATTTTTGTGTATTCGTCACCTACCATATAAACTCTTCTTATTCACCCATAAGTTTTGTTTGGTAATAAGAAAATATTAAGAGCCATAAATCTAGTTAGAATAGAACATGTACAAAAATAAAAATGATAATATAATTTTTTTGTCACCAAAAACTTATTAATAAAACCGTCTTATTATTTATATCGAATGGATTTCTACTTTAAAATATTAAAAAAATCACACTTTCCATGATTGTATTAAAAAAAGATAAAAGAAAAAAAAAATAGTGCACACAGGTATATTGTGGCTCTCGAAAATCTAAACGGCTGATCTAAATCATTCTACCTTTCTCCTATCATTTCCGATATAATTTGTAGCGGAGTATACATTATTTTTGTATATTTTTTATTTTTAATATTAAAAATAATTGATAAAAGAAAAGCGAAAAAATTTTAAAAAAAAAATTATCTTTTATACTATAAAAATGAAGTATAAAAAATAATATACAATCATTTTTCTAATTTATATTATAATATTTTTTGTCTTTTGCGCAAAGTCCATTGTGACTTGTGAGTTGTGACATCCATAAAGAATAATTGACTCAACCGAATGTGCCTCGTATTTACACTAATATTAGATACTATAAGCAGCACAAAGGTTGTTAACAAAAACAAATATCTGGCTGTCATAACAGATTAGCATTCCATTATTTTAAGGGATATTAAATACTATTGGGTCTACAATTCCTTGTAAGCTAGTAAACACAATTGTAGATTCGTTCCACATTTCGGCAAACATGAAGTGTTATAGTAAGCATTATAATGAATTTTTAAAATTTTAAAATTGATTAAAAATGGACAGGTTTAGATTTTACTCATCATTGTAGCAAAAGGACACCTTAAGCTACTTCCTCTGACTTTGAATAGGTCAAATTGCCTCTACTTCTATTTATATAATCATAATTTGTCACAATAAAGTGAAACTAATGCGTGCTTAGTAATGCAAGTGCGTGTGAACGTGTGACAAAGATTGGTAATTTTCCATAAAAAGGAAAATAAAAAAATTTCTATTTTTGGGACGGACTAAATAAATTTCATTAATCAAATACACGAATACAAGTGATAACGAGTTTTTAGTATCACAGCAATAAAGACAATAATAAGGGAAAACAGTCAAAATTTCCCTCACTACTATTTTTAAAAATTC